>VZRI01005360.1:27337-39780 GCA_013397515.1 Upupa epops
CCCCCCCTAACTCCTCAGGAGCAGCAGGAGCGGTGGGTAATTCCTAGCACGCCCCACGCGTGCGACTTTACTCAAGAAACCCTGAAAGCCTTGAGGTCTGCATTTACGTTTCGGGGGCACCCAGCCAAGTCTTGTGCTCAATCTCTCCTCCACAAGCCTCTTCAATCTCCTGGTGCAGAAGACACCAGGCAGAGGGGTTTCTGCAGGTAGAGCCCCTGCCCTGCACTGTTTTCACCCATGTTCCAGCAAAACAGGGCAGCGGGAGGCTCTCTGTGCCCTGTCAGTGCCCACTCTGGGATGGCTGGAGAAACACCAAGGCTCCGTGGCACTCCCAGCCTGTAATGGGAGGCTGGGAACAGAGGGAACTTGGGGTTTTAGCTGGTAGAATTGCTCCTGCCTTTCATCAGGCCACGGAAATAAAGACTCACATCCCAGCTATCGAGGTGGAGGTTAGCTTGGTCAGGGTGTCAATTTTTACTGGGCTCAGCCTGAAAATTATCATGGTAACAGTTTTAGTCTCCCGTAACAATTGTCTTTGCACAACCGCTCCACATTCGTCCCTTCTCAGCACCTTCCTTCCCCAAAGCCATCAACCTTCCCAACTCCTTTACAAGAGGAAAAGAAAACCTGAATTTCAGAGCCTTTGAGGGGAGGTGGCTCTTCAAGAGGTGAACTGGTACCTGTGAACCCACAGATACACAGGGAAACTGCTGCAGATGCCTGGAAGATGGAGCCCACACGTCCAGCTTCCCCACTGCCAGGTGCAGATGTGCAGCCCTCACCCCGAGCCAACACCAATCAACACAGCCCAGAGCTGCTGGCAGACACCGCGGGGACCCATCACAGCCCAGACACTCTGCACGGAATCCATAAGCAGGGTTCATCAGCTACTCTGGCTGTTTTCAACCCTTCCTGCTCTCACACTGCCTGGCCCTCACCCTATAAATCCCCCTGCAGTAAATGACCTTCCCTCTTGTCTTTGGTCAGGATGTAGAAGGGTTTGTCCCTCGTGTCCCCTTCTCCCTCCACACTCTCCTCAAAGAAAAAGAATGCATGAAGTTGTCCACGAGCTGGAAGGTTTTCTACCCCCCAGGTCCTTTTGTTCCCAAGGGAGTTTATTTTAATGTTTCTGTGTAACTTTAAAACTTGTGGAAAAGAAGGGATTACTGGCACTACCTGCTGGAGCCAGGACTGGAGGAGGTGGACTCTGTACAGGATTTGCTTCTTAAGGGGCTATGCCCGCTCGCCCGGGTTTTCAGTTTTGGGCTGCCACCCCTCAGCAAAACCAATACATAAACCCCAGATGTACCAACACCACTTCACTGGTGACCTGCAACAACCTGTCAGTCACTGGCCTCCCTCGAGCAGCTGCCCATGTGTGGCCATGCCCAGGCTCCACAGTGTCAGTAATGAGTAACCCAGAGCAAACCCTGTGAATTAGCTTTAACTGAACACCTGAACGTTGCTCAAGCATTGTCCTTCTGAAGAGCTGCTGGGCAGCACTGGTGATTCCCCATCTCCAATGTTCTGGAGTACTGTGTTCAGTTCTGAGCCCCTCATGATAGGCCAGACATGGAGATGCTGGAACATGTCCAGAGCAGAGCTACAGCCTGGGGACAGGATGAGGGAGTTCAGGCTGTTCAGTTGGAGAAGGCTCAGAGAGGGCCTTAGAGCAGCTTCCAATACCTGAAGAGGCTCCAGGAAAGCCAGAAAGGGACTTTTTCTGAGGGATTTAGTGACAGGACAAGGGAGTTAGGCTCAAGTTCAAAGAGGAGCTATTTAGTTAGATCTTACAAAGAAATCCCTCCCTGGAGGGGGCTGAGGCCCTGGCACAGGCTGCCCAGGGAGACTGTGGCTGCTGCATCATCCCTGGCAGTGTCCCAGGCCAGGTTGGCTGGGGCTCTGGGCACCCTGGTCTGGTGAGAGGTGTTGTGCTGGTTTAGATTATCCAATGCCAACCGGATTTCTCAGAGTCACACAAACAGAAATCAGGAGCAAATGCTATTGTAAAGAAAAGGTAAGAAATGTCATTAACAGAAAACAAACAAAGGGTTTAAAGAACAGAACCATGTCCAAAGGCTCCCACCACCTTTGGCTTCTTTGGTCCTCATCCCCCTTTCTTTCCCTCGCTGGCTAACACCATGAAAACATGGAACTTCTCACAGACAGATAGGAAGGAGAGTTAACTGTTAGAGCACTCCGAACAGAGACCAACAGAAACCACAATGGAGTCTGGAAGCCTGAGCGTAAACACCCTCCCGATTCCAGAGTTTCTTTCCAGGTGAACAGGGAAGGGGTATCCAGCTGCGGCATGGGAACAGAGCCAGGAAAAGAAAGGTTTCACATCAGTCATGGAAAATGAAGGTGGTCTGGGTGACCCCATGACAAGTGTCCCTGAACATGGCAGGGGATTGGAGCTAGATGATCTTCAGGTTCACCTCCAACCTAAACCATTCCATGACTCTGTGATACTCAGGGATAATCCAGGAGGAATTCAGGGATGCTCAGCATATGCCTTCCCCACAGACTGGTGGCCATGAGGGTGGCTTAGCACTGTCAGCAAAGTTATTTGGGAGTCACCAGCCTGAGATGCTTAACATTAGCCATCACCCCATGAAATCCTGCTCGAGCTCAACTGAATTTTCAGAGTCAGGGACCTCTGGAACCTGTTTGCTCTGCAGGGCTGTGAATGGTGCAGCCACTGCTGGTTTTTTGGCAAAAAAAAAACCCCTCCTCCCCAAAAAAAAGGCTTTCAAATGGATTCAACAGAGATGAATTGTGCCTGGCTGCACAAGCCACCAGGTAGAAGGTGTTTGGTCTTCTTTCAGTGTTGTGTTAGACTCGCAAAGACCCAATAGCTGTGTGGATCAATAACCCCAGTGTTTTCAGCCCCTGCTTATTAAAGGTGGTGCATGGAAAAAAAAAAACAGAGAGAGAGAGAAAGAGAGAGACAGAAACATTCTCTATTTATATCTGGAACTTAATGAAGTGAAATTATCACAGCCGACAGGCGCTAGTGTTGTAATTCAGAGACATGGCTTGGCTTAGAGGGATCTGCATGCTGTTTTTAGTCCAAATAATAAACCCACCCCCCCCACTCCCCCAAAAAAATCAAAAAAAAAAGAGAGTGAAACCTAATCCTCTAATCAGTTCCAATTTACATATTCACAGGTCTTATTTCCAGCCTGCTGGCAGGAAAAAAAAACCCCAGATAGTGTTGGAGTCACGAAGCGATTATTTGATTAAGTAATTATTAATCCCAGAGTGCTCTGATTAATTCTGAGCAAGTTAAACAAACGGCGCGGAGCTGGGCTGCTCACCTTCGCACCATTGTAGCACGCAGAGGCACAACCTCGCGTAGATATATTTTTATCTGCTCTACACTGAGGAGTTTTGTTCACTGAAGGGTTCCCAGCCGCTTCCCGAGGGGTTAATACTCTGCGAAATGAAGTGTTACAAATTGGAATTTTATCTGTGGCTAACTGCAATTCCAAACACTGATCTTTCTTCTCAGCCTGGAAACTCCATCCTGCATCTCGTGAACAACCCTTTTTATTTTGTTTTTACATATTTAAACACTTTTTTTTTTTTTAAATAAAAAAGAAGAAAAAAAAAGCAGAAAAACGCTGTTATTTTTTAACACATTTGTTAGCAACCACCCTGAATCTATTATGTAAATGATGCTGTATCTTGAGAGTGACTGTAAAGAGAGTGGAGTCACTGATTTCAAGAGCGAAGACCTGTAAAACATGATTTTTTCTTCTTCTAAAAGAGAGGAAAGAAGCCTGGAAAGAAGGTTTCCAGTTGCATTAGAGTTTGGGTATTTTATTCTAGAATGTCTTGCAGTCGCTTGCTGGATTTCTTCACACACACAACCACCTTCAGCTTCACTGTGCTGTTCAATTCTGCTTAAAATCGTCGTTTAGATTGGAAGAGACCTGAGAGATCATCTTGTTCTAACAACCCCCTGCTGTGGGCAGGGACACCTCACAGAATCATGGAGGGGCTGAGGGTGGAATAGATCTGTGAGCTTATCCAGCCCAGCCCAGGACCTAACACCACCACAATAAACTAGACCAGGGCACTCAGGGCCACAGCTGCCCTTCAACACCTCCAGACCTGGGGACTCCCCAATGCCCTGGGCAATCCAGTCCAGGCTCTGAGCATCCTTTCTGTGAGGAAGGGCTTCCTAACATCCAACCTAACCCTCCCCTTGCAGCTTCAGGCCCTGCTTTCTGTCCTGGTGCTTGATGCCTGGAAGAAGAGCCTGACCCCCACTTGTCTACAACTTCCTTTCAGGTAGTTGTAGAGAGGGAGAAGGTCACCCCTGAAGGTCTTCTCCAAGCTAAACAACCCCAAGCTCCCTCAGCCTCTCCTCATCAGTCTTTCTCTCCAGTCTCTTCCCCAGCCTTGTTGCTCCTCACCAGACCAGTGAGTTGAAAACAATAAAGCAGCCCTTTCTCAGTCCAACCCGAGCTAAAGGCAAGGTGATGGGCAAGAAGCTGACGAATACTGCATCAAAGGAAAAGGTGAGCAGCACAGTAAGGCAGAGCTTAGCCAAACCAGCTTGTCGACAACTTGTTGCTGGGACTAGAGTCAATTCATGTCATCTGGGTACGTGGTACTGACAGTCAGAGTTAGTCAAACGTCTCGGATGTTCCAAAAACCCTGATGAAAGCACGAAGTTGCTGATTAGGGACAGCAGAAAGCAACTGGCCTCTAGTGTGGTGGTTGTTGTGACAGATAGATCATGGAATTGTACTTGTTATTCATCGACCATTATTGTACTGCTTCACCGTGCCGTCTCATCTGATCCCAGCCCCAGACCCATCTGGTTAACCACATTACACAAGCGATGAATGTTTGGAATCGAGAGTTTTCAAGTACATTGGAGACCGAGGCCAGTTTCAGAATGACTTGTTAATGAAACACAATCCTCAAAACAAACAGTTCTTCCTGCAGGAATTCTTAACGACCCAAGTCTTTCCATCAGCACGGTCCAACAATAATTCCTAGTAAGACATCTCAAATCTCCTGATTAAAAGGAGTCTTCTTAACTCCCATCTCAATTTTTAAATCAGGAAAAAATGTAAATTATCTTCAACGAAGATGGGTTTGTATTCTGTTTTGTTTTGTGGATTACAACAGAGAGGTCTCATTGAATTTGAGTATTCACCATCCTTTGGAGAAACTCGTGTGGTCTGCACCGGAGGGAACGCCTGCTCCCAGACAATCCTCAGGGCTAACACTTCATCAGGCAGTTACAAGATACTGCCCAGAGCCTGTTTGCTCTGACACAGGCTACTGTACTTCAGACAGGCACGTGGAGGGAGGCAAAAATGTCAGATGACCCTCTTTAGCTTGGAGGAACCAGCAGAGGATGAGAACAGAGACCCAAGGCTACAACAGAGTATGTCGTCATGAGCAGTAACGAGCAGAGTAATTACGGTCAATGACACCAAGCAATGAGAGAATAAATCACAGGGATCCAGCTCTTTCCCTGTCTCCTACAGTGGGATGTGAGGTTAAACAGCTCAGCTCTGGAGGGCAGAAAATATTCAAGAGGTTTCATTTGAGGAAGATGAAAGCTTTTCTTCTGAGTGAAATGGAAAGTTTTGCTTCTCCTCTGCTCTAGTGATGCCTTTGCCTCAGCTGTCTGTGCAGCATTTCAGCATCTTACAGCTGAAACTAACTAAAGGCAACCAAGCAGTGCTTCCAGAGCCAAATTAATTCTGATTTATTAACCAGCACTTAGCCTGACGTACCTTGGGAATTACAATAAACACACCAAATCGACCTTCTCCCTGGGAAATACTGATCTGCTTTCTCTTCAGACAGTATTTCCTTCCAACTCTTTTAGTCAGCTCCCTGTGTGACTGCTGCCTCCCTCTTGAGTCTTCAGAACACTTGGCTGAAGGAAACCCTTGGGCTCAGCAAGGTTGCAGAGGACGGAACTCAGGGCAGGCTGCACCTCATGTGCTACAAAATCTGTCTAACTCCATGGAGAAGGTAGAGGAGGGCTGTAAGAATGTGACCAACAACTCTGCAGTTTAAAGGAAACTACTAGTTTAAACTACTTCTGAGACAAGTGAAGTCTTTCTGACTCACATACTTAGCACAAATTTGCTTGGTAAGGGAAGGTGGTCAAAGGAACATGGAGCACCGTGTTAGTCACTGCACCAGGTAACTGTTCAGAATCATCTGAAAGTCCTTTGAGTTCTCATGAAAACTCTAGAGCTGAGCTAAGCCTTGAAAAAGGCAGGTGAAACAGCCTTAGAGTTGAAACGGTGAGGGTGACAGAGCACTGGAAGGGGCTGCCCAGGGGACTTGTGGAGTCTCCTTCTCTGGAGACGTTTAAAATCCGCCTGGACTGCTCCTGTGTGACTGGATACAGGGGATCCTGCTCTGGTAGGGGGATTGGAATGGATGATCTTGCAAGGTCTCCTCCAATCCCTATGAAAACGTGGCCACATGCTGCTCTGAAGTCTCTCATGAGAACACTGTGACATCTGAAACAAGTGCAAACAACTGGGAAGAGACAACTGGAGCCACACCAGTTTGACCAGTTTGACACCCAGCAGTGTGCCACCTCAGCTGAGGAGATCCTGGCAGTTAGATGCTGGGAAATCAGCTGAAACATTATTTATATTTGTCTGGTGCTCTTTAATGACCAGAACTGGGAGGTTCCCTTCAGCCCAGCCCGCAGTAACACGTCTGCTTCTTTAACCTTTCCAGTTGAAAATCACCTCATACCTAACGGACCAAAAAAAGAACAACTAATAATAATAATCCTCATCATCATCATCATCTGAGAGGGCGGAACAGAAAATCTGTCAGCCTGAGTCAGACTACTGGACCATCAAGCCCAGTATCCTGTCTCTGAAATGCTGTCAGTATCTGCCACTTCAGGCTTAGCTGGGATAATAAAACATTTTCCTCAACCTTATGTAACATCTCGGCCTGGCAGCGAGAAGACTGAAGCACTGATTGCTTTCCACTCCCCTCTGTCCCATGAATGTGAATCTGACTCTTTTCCAAAACGAACAACTCTGATGAGCTGGAATTGCTTTCTGGGCAGGATGGGGAAAGCTCCTCTCTCGTTACTCATTCCTGGATAGATCCGCTAAACCTTTGCCTCCGAAAAGGGGGGACCTGAGCTGCGACGCATTTGACTTCCACCCGTGGAATTCTGGGCGTCCAATGACACCTCTTCACGGAAGCTGGACACGCACGTCCTAGGACTTCACATGCAGTCGCTTTATTTCTCCCCCCCTCACGTCTACTTCCCTTAGTTTTGTATTTGTTTAAGCTTTCCATTAGTTTATTAGCCTGACAGCAGCCCAACTAATGAGACCGTCTTCCCTCCCCCAGCCCGAGCGGAGCGTTAGGCTCCCCAAATGCACACAAAATTTAGTGCTGCTGCTGCTGGGGCACTTCTCAAAACAAATAAAAGATTTGCAAAGCAGCCACCAAGCATCCAGCGTAATTAAACTGCATTTGTTACTTCTTCGGCGCTCGCACACAATCGGGGCCTTGTACGAAGCAAGCACTCCCCAATCAGGCTGTTTTTCTTCTGGAGGGAAGAGTGCCAGCAGCACTACCACCCCAGGTAACATAAGATCCCAACGAGCAGCCAATGGACAGTTGCAGCCAGAGTGAATGGACTGTGGGGAGATCTATATGAATGTGAGTATCTGGAGAGAGAGAGCGAGCCATAGATGTATGCAAACACACACATACAGGAGAGTATAGTTCTTTAGGGGAAAGAGGAAAAAAAAGGCGGCAGTGGAAAGCCTCCTAGAAATTACTGCTCCATGTACAGGTATGTAAATGACTCTGGAGTCTTGCTGTCCACCACCTCAATCAATTACGAGGTTATTCAAGATAAAACAAACACCATTTCAATTAACTGCATATACAGCAGTGGTTAGAGGCACCGGCAGGGAAGGGGAAGTGGGAGGCATGTTTGGAAAATGGAACTTTTTTCTTCTTCTGCTGTAGATAGGCACAAACATAGAGGTTGCCTTGAGGTGCTGAGTACAACTGTGGATGGTCTTAACCCCCCAACCTAAAGCCCTCGTGGTCTAAAAGAAAATGAGGAGGAAAGGGGGGAAAAAAGACAGAGAAAGCCCTGAAATATCTGTTCAGTTTGCACTGGCTCAGATCAACTGTTTGTGAGAGACAGCGGGTACAGAAATCGGGACAGATGCTCCACTATCCCTGAATCTGCTGGAGACAGGAGCTTGCTGCCGTGTCCCTCAGCAATTCCACAGCGCAGTTTTATGTGAGGATAGATCTTAGGAAAAGCTTAGGCAGAAACCCCTCCCTGGGAGGGCGCTGAGGCCCTGGCACAGAGTGCCCAGGGAGGCTGTGGCTGCTCCATTCCTGGCAGTGTGCAAGACCAGGTCGGATGGGCCTCTGGGCACCCTGGTCTGGTGAGAGGTGTCGCTGCCCATGGCTGGGGGTTGACACTGGGGGAGTGCTTAGCTCCCTCTCAACCTAAACCAGTCCATGACTCTACGATTCTGATCTGTGTACTTGAAGCCTTGCAGGATGTGGACAACTACATGTCACAAACTGAGAACAACCTGCACATTTAACAGTGGTTTGATAAGACACAGAAGCAATGAAGACACAGGGACTGGACATCCAGTATCAGGGGGCATTTTCCATCAGTGCTACCTACTTCGGCAACACTGAGCAAACTATTCACCTCTGCTCCCTTTTTCACACTTCTGTGCAAGAGGCAACTCACCCAACCCTCACCTCCCTGATGCATTTACAATATGACCCTTCCAGTCCACCAGCAGAGGCTTCACGCTCCCATGGGGACATGTGTGCCACCGGGCTATAAATCACACCCTCTGACCATAATACATCACGTTCTACGTGACCAGAGGCATCCGGTCTCCAAGGACAGGGCTGCTTGAAAACCGGGCACATGATGTCCGGCACACTGCTGACTGGATGAAATTCCACTCTCTATCTTCCTGGGAATTGGCCGTGATTCTGTTTTGATTGCTATTTGTCAAGTGAAATGACAGAGCACGAGTATCTGGTCAAACAGCCTGTTCAGCCATCATCAGTTGATGATCAGCATGGTTTTTGTGCTTGTTTGGTTGATGAAGTTGAACAGTTATGATCGGCTCTTTCTGTTTTTTAATAAAAAACACAGCTATTAATCAGCTATTGCCTTCTGGATAAAACACAGGCAGGCCAGCAGATAGGAATAACATTCCTATCCAACATCATCAATCACCACCCAGTCTCTTGCAACGACCCTCATGATCAGAAGCAAGAGATTTATGGCAGTCACACAGTTTTCATGGGTGACCTCAGACAGCTGGCTGCGATCCTGCTCCTAGCCCAGCGCAACAATGGGCTAAAGCAGGTGGTGACCTCAGGCCCAAGAACTGACTGAGATCCTGCTCCTAGCCCAGCCCAACAATGGGCTAAAGCAGGTGGTGATCTCAGGCCCAAGAACCGACTGAGATCCTGCTCCTAGCCCAGCCCAACAATGGGGTAAAGCAGGGGGTGATCTCAGCCCCAAGAGCTGACTGCGATCCTGCTCCTAGCCCAGCCCAACAATGGGGTAAAGCAGGGGGTGATCTCAGCCCCAAGAGCTGACTGCGATCCTGCTCCTAGCCCAGCACAGCAATGGGCTAAAGCAGGTGGATTTCAAACAGCTCCCATTGGTTTTGCTCACTCCGGTTTGGAGTGCATTGGAAATCTGTTAGATGCGTCCTTTCACATCACCTTCATTTCTATTTGCAACAGGGCAGAAACACGTATTTTCTCACTTATTTTGGTCCCACCTAATAGGCAGTAACCTCTTGGGAGCAAATCCCACACTTAGGCCAAGTCAACCTGCTTCTTGCTGATTACAAGTGAGTAAATCTTGAATTTAGGAAGGAACAGGATCAAACTGAGAGCTGGGGGCTGCCACTCTATCTTTAAACCCCCCGATATTTCAAGAGGCAGCTGCAGGAGAGACATGCAGGAAAAGGACATCCAAATCCTGCCCTTCATTGTGATGTCTAGTGACATTCAGAAGAATCAAATCTTCCTGATCCCACTTCCCTTCAAAAACTGGGGGTTTCGTCCTCTTCTCCAGCAGACTCCCTGCCAAGAGCCACCCTAAACATCCAGTCAGAGAGATCTCTGCTGAAGCACAGACACAGCTTTGGGTTTTTTGTGTATTTCCCAGGACTATTAAGAGAGTAATATAATGAGAAATGAACTGAGGTTAAAGCATTCAGTGCCTCCTGTATTTTCACTAAAAACACTGACTGCATCAGGGGACCTGCCAAAAGCAGAGTTTAATATCGTATGAAAAGGAAGAATTTTCATAATGATACTTGGCAGTGCCTGCATGCCCCCACCACGAATGGAGCTGCTGGTACTTTCTCTCCTCTTTTCTATTCTCTCTCTCCTCAGCCCAAAGGCAGCAGACACTATTCTTGTGTTCCCAAGTACCTGGGAACCATGATACCCAAGCTTATTTCCAGCACTGGCCTGCTGGGCAGCCTTGGGTCACATTTTGAGGGTGTGGGAGGCCGCACACTGCCAACACTGAAGAGACAAAATGCCTGCAGCACAGCCTCCTGGCCTCCAGATTAAAAGATAAACCAACGCAACAGCAGCTCTGACTGTAATCACAGTATCAATCAGGTTAGAAAAAACCCTTGAGATCATCCCATCCAACCATCTTCTTTGTGGACAACAGAAGAAAACTGGCATTTTTAGCCATTTTGACTGAGGGGATCGCATCTGCTGCTTTTTCAAGCCTCTCTGAATATCACTGGGTTAACTGAGGCCAAACTAGACAGTGAAGTCAGGAGTGAGTGTCTTAATTCTTAGTTTCTGATTAGGACAGGAACTGTCCCAGAAATACATTCTGGAGAAATAGTGAAACTGATAGTATTTTATTACTATTTTCACTCACTTTAGCTTTTGATTAGGAATAACTGGTTCATATCTATCTGATGACTCTGAGTTTCTGATCCCCTAATCCTGATTATACCCAGACATGCACCCCAATAGTGGTCTGAGTTCTGTTTCTCTCACAGAGCTGCCTGTTCTCTTATTTCTCACTCCCATCTACTCATAAATTTCATGCCATTAAATAAGAGCAAAGACAGGTTTTGAAAAGAGAGAGGGATTTTTCCCAAGGAGATCTAGCGATAGGAGAAATAGAAATACTTGGAAAGTGAAACAGAGGAGGTTCAGACTAGATTTTAGGAAGAAGCTCTTCAGTGCAAGGGTACAAAGGCTCTGGAATCCACTGCCCAGAGAGGCAGCGGCTGCCCCCCTCCCTGGAGGTGTTAAAGGCCAGGCTGGATGAGGCCTTTACCAACGAAGTCTGGTTGAGGGGCACTGCTGCCCATGGCAGGAGGCTGGAGATGATCTCTGAGGTCCCTTCCAACCTTAAAACCATTCCGTGATTCTATGCTGACTGAACACCACCTTTTCTGTAACGTTTTACTGTGCCAAACCCATCAAGACTTCTGGGGCTTAACAGCCACCCTCAAGGAGGCCCTCAAATCCTGCAGCAGTAAACAAGGAACACACTCAGTTCATTTTCACTGAATTTCCTGGTATAAAGTAAGTGGAAAACTCGTCTTTCAGAGCTGACGGCTGGGCCCTCATTTGCAAGTGATAAATGTGAGAGCTCTTCCATCTGCAACCTTCCTAAACCATTTTGAGGCTAGAGAGAAGGTGACAAAGCCCACATGGACTTGGAGGGACAGGGCAGGAAGACAGCAGAACCACCTGATTTTGCTGTGTCATGGGGGTGTCATCCCCATTTTTTTTTTTATATATATAGCTTATTCTTTTTTTTTTCTAACAAGATGAGGTGCCCCAGGGGAAAGTCAGCAGTGAGAAGCAGCCCCACCTGAGTGTGTCTTGGGAAGCAGCCTACTGCCTCATATTTTTGAAAAGAGGAAAAAAAACCTAAGAATTATAATAATAGAGCCGAGCCAAAAATATCAAGCGGTTCATAGCTGCTAAAAAGCCAGGGAAAGCTGAGTCGCACCCGTTCAGTGTTGTTCTTGCAAACAAGCTGACCACCCTCCCTTCATAACATCTTATTTATTAAGGTAAGGAGCTGCCCCACTGGAATAGAACTCCCTTACAGCCCCGCGTATGAGCACAGAGAAGGCGATGTGCACGCACACACGCTTATTTACGGCTCTTTCTACGCAGCCTTCTGCCAGAGAGTCCCCTTGCGTGTTTAGGGGGTGATCTCGTTTAAATAGAAGAGAAATTTTAGATAAGAGCTGGGGAGAGAGAGAGAAGGAGAGAACAGACCCAGGCCCCGGCCCCGGCCCTCAGCCCCGCCAGACGGCACCCAGCTCCGCTCCCGCTGAGGCGCCAACATCGCGCTCTCCCATTGGTCGGCGCTGCAGGCGCGCGAAACCGCCTGCATCAGCCAATCAGCT
>VZRI01005360.1:41926-126783 GCA_013397515.1 Upupa epops
AGAGGCATGGCCTGAAGCTGCTGGAGGAGGGTTAGGTTGGATGTTAGAAAGCCCTTCCTCCCAGAAAGGGTACTCAGAGTCTGGACTGCACTCCCCAGGGCAGTGTGGTGTCCCCATGCCTGAAGGTGTAGAAGGAGAGCCTGGCTGTGGCCCTGTGTGCCCTGGGGTGGCCGCTGGGGTGATGTTAGGTGCCGGGCTGGGCTGGATTAGCTCAGAGGGCTTTTCCAGCCTCAATCATTCTGTGATTCTGTAAAAGCAACTGAGGGATCATTTGGAAAACGCCGTTCTTACATTCTGTCTTCTCACAGAGAAACAGATGCAGTTTCCCTGCTGGTGTTACCTGTTTCTTGCTCGTTAGTCGACGCTCGTCAGTCACCTTGTTACCCATCAGTTTTTCCAGACCGTAGGGTGTTGTCATGTGGCCCTTCCTCCTGTGTAACTGCTGTGTGTTGTTTCTGGACTGCGCGGTACTACTGCTTGGCGTCGCTTCTGGCGACGGATTCAGAGGTGGTGGCAGGCAAAAGTGAACCGAGCCCAGCAATTTCCCATGAAGGTCTGGCTTCCTCGCAGAGGAAAATCAGCTCAGCCTGGTGGAGCAGTGTCTGCCAGTCTATGGGGAAGAAAATAAAAAGTGATTCAGCTTATTTTTGTTTCAGCTTACAGTGAGCGTCCCCAGAAAAGGGGATCTGTCGTCATTTTGTTTGAAACATGTTCTTCACTTACCGAAGTGATTTTCCTTGAATTTTAATTGTTTATTTATAATTCCTTGCCATGTATGTGGCTGAATAAAAAGCCCTTTTGTTTTGAAGCATCCCGTGAACTGCATGAGGAACAGGAGAAGCTCAGTACCTTCTGGTGGATTGCTCAGGTCTGAATAAAACCCATTCAATGATAATAAAATTGTAGAAGTTTGGAGCCAGAAGGAAACTAAATAGGTCATGTAGTTGGACTTCCTGCATGGAGGCAGGGTGAGCTTGTATGGACTTGGATGTTTGCCTAACCTGTTCTTAAACATTTTTAACATCTCCAGGCCACCTCCACAACACTGTTAGTGGATCCTCTTCATGATTCTCCTCTGTGACGGCTAAACATTGCTGAAGGAATGTCACACTGGTCAGTGAGGAGCACTCACTCCACACTGCTCAGGGGTTTGAGGTGCTGGAGAGGGTCCAGAGCAGGGCAGTGAGGCTGGAGAAATGTCTGGCAAACAGGCTGTGTGAAGAGCAGCTGAGAGAACTGGGGTTGTTTAGTCTAGAGAAGAGGAGGCTGAGTGGAGACCTTGGTGCTCTCTACAGCTCCCTAACAGGAGGTTGTAGTGAGGCTGCTGCTGGTCTCCTCCCAAATTTCTAATGATAGGACCAGGGGAAATGACCAGGCAAGGACTGGAGGATTGTATGCTGTGAGGCTTGTAAGGTTCTAAAAATAATGTGAAAATAACTTCTGGTGATAAATTCCTATTATATTTTTTTCCCTTATCAAACAAACAGTGGGGAAAAAAATCAAGAGAAGGAAAGCAAGAGATTTTCTTGGGGTGGAGGGAGAATAACAACCAGATTGAATTGGAATGATTATGAAGCTTAATATATGGGCCAGTAAGCAATGTACTGGTTCTGGACTGCATCTCTGGAAGGTACCTAAGGATGAGGAAAGACATGGGTACCTCATGAAACCAGTTAAGCAGCAGCCTGTGATGGAAGTTGGGATGACAGGATTGTTTCTTACACATTTCAGAAGCTACATGCAGAATAAATGTTCAGGCCCCTAATTATCTTTTCTTACCTGAGCTGAAGTTTTACTACCAGATGAAAGTCATTGCATCAAGTTCGATTGAGACCCACTTGAAATGGCCTAAGAGGCCAGAAAAGGAAATCCCAGTGTGTGTGAGTCACTGTTTTTGTGCAAATATTAACTTTGGCTGCTATACGTTTCTCCTTGTATCTCTTTTCCTGATCTGACTGCAGTTATACTGTGTCTCAGACTAAGTTGTCTTGGCTATATTCAGCTGTAGCCTTTGATTATTTCAATGACTTCAATTTTTATCTTTTATCTAGTTATTGTTTCTCAAAGAGAAAGAAAATACATCCCCCTCCCCCCCCCCTCCATTCTGCTTTCTGTGATGCAGAACTTATTAAATCCTGCACTGTTGAAAAAATGTAGATTTAATGAGGGCAAAAAACACTGTGCTGAGAGTTTTCTGTGCTGGAAACTCATGGAAAAACTCTGCTTCCCAGGATAGCTCCATATGCTTACTGATTTATATTGTCAGTAGCTCCTTGGACCAAGAACCATTGGTAGATGGCTGGAGTTAACAGTTCATTTTGACAAATGTTCGTATCCTCTGTCAAAAAGATCTCTGAAGTTGTTACCACCAGCTCTGGTCCAAGTAGGGGATGAGGAGAGAGCAAATGCTGGGTGTCCAGAGCATTGCTCGTGCATTGATTCCTAATCTTACAAATCTGATGGTCAACAACTACAAAGAAGGAACCTAGGAATGCAGAGTTTGAATCTAGAATGCCAGGTTTCTAATTCTGAGGGTTATGGGAGAAGAACCAGTACTGAATATAGTTTGCCATGGCTGTTTAACCACAGTTAATGCATTTGGGCTTCCTGAAGACAGCCTGGCATTGAAATCAGCCACTTCTTAAATCTTTAAGTATCTTTTTCAGTCAGTGGGTGTTAACGTGCTGATGTAAGAAGGTAAAGGAAACTGTCTTCCCAGGACTCAGCAGCCACTAGGACACTGTTCTGCTGGCATTCTGTGTGCCACGGTTGGAGCTGCAGCACTGCGCTGTTCCAGACAGAGGAGCAAAATTAACTTTTCCAGTTGCAACTCCAAGCAGTATTTTAAGGAGGCTGAATATAAATAGCCAAGCTTGGACTTGGACAGGACACCAGGGCTAACACCCATAGTCTTGCAAAATGTGCCCTGGGATCTTGAATGACCACAAGTGGTCAGAAGCTTGAGTTTGGCATCCTCTATTGACACATTTTCTTCATGACGTCAGCAGTCGTCTCCCCTGAGGTCCCATCTTCCGCTCGCAGTGGCAGTAGCTGCCCTGCAGACTAACAGCTGGGACTTGGGGAGGCTCAAAGGAGCCAATATTTTTGTCACCTATTCCGTAATTGTTATACGAAATGAACAAACTGCCCCCCAGATAAGGAACAGTCGCTCCAAGCCAGTATGGAAAGGAACTGGGAGAGGTTCCATGAGCAGAATTAACTGAGCACTGCACAATTTCCAAAGCATCATCTGGTAGCTCTGTCTTGTTCTGCTAAACATCATCAAATTTTGTTTTGTTTCATTTTGAGTCCTCAGTCTCAGTTTTTGACTCCTAGGCTGTTGTAGCCTTCATAGTTACCAAGTTCCTTTGTCCTTATCTTATCTAGGTTTCCTAATTTCCACTATTAGGTGATGTCTGACACCTTTTCTGCTTGAATCTGGTAGTCTGGACACACAGTGAGTCACTTACTCTCCCCCCACATCTTCCTGCTGCCCCTCCTCTCTGCTCTGAGGGTGTGACTGCAAGAAGCAATGAAGAGAATTTCAGATGGGTGAAATTAGTCCTTTGCTATGGTTGCTGCAAGCAGCAAACCGCACAGTGAGGACAGTCTAACCAAATTACCCTCTAATTTCAAAATGAATTTTGAAGTTCACTTCACACTCACTTAGAGCTGTAGTACTCGAGGGCACCTTTCACTTGTAACTGGCATCTGGAGTATTAATACACCGAGCAGTGAAAAAATGGGTCCATGGTTGGATTTGGTGATCTTGAAGGTTTCTTCTAACATTCATGAGTCAATGATTCCATAATAGATTATTCCCGGGGGGCCCCCCCGGTTATTTATTGGTGTTTCTGAGCAATCCCAGCAGTCACATTCTGCCTTGCAATGAACTGCCACGATGACAAGTGAATACATAAAGCCATTGAGAATGCTTATCAGGCCATGGTAGTCCACTGAGCTGAAGGGTAGAGCCACACATGGGTGGGTGGGTGGGAGAGTGAGTGGGTGGGTAAGGAGTGCTGTCTGTAGTTCTTCAGGAGGGAACAAAGTCTGGTGGTGTAGCATTGAGTGTGGGAAGTATGCAGGAGGTTTGCATTGTACGGGTGGGTTTGCAGCAAAACTGTGCACATGGCTGTTTCCAGAACAGGAGGGTAATTCTGGGTACTCAGCTTCCTCTTCACTTGCTAGTCTTCAACATCACAAAAAAAAAGCCAAATGTTCTGCACTGAGCAACTTGGTCCGGAGTGCCAGAGCCTTCTATTGCTCAACAGTAGCTTTGATCCCTCGTGAGCTGATCCCCTCCCCAGCCTTGGGTTTGTAATTGCATTCCAGTGGGTATCTCTAATTCCCTCGGAGCAGAGAGAACAATCCGGCTGAAGTCAGTCGCCGCTTCCTTTGCATTGTGACTACTGGCTAATGACCAGTGTTTACTAACTTCCAGTGAGTCATTTGCAAATGTAATGCTTGGCTAAAAATCTGCTTCCAGGAACCCTATCATCATTAGTCATTAATTCACGCCTTGGGGTTCTGCTGCGAGGTACGGTTACCTGCTGTTTGAATTGAGATGGTAATGAGGCGGGTACCTCAGACCCGACCAGAGGAGCGTGTGGTAGATAGTAGATCTCGGTTGCCCCGTTCACATCCTTGCCAAGTGATCCGAGTCATTCAGCAGCCGCAAAATCTGGCACGTTTCCCTGCCCCAAGGAGTTTGCAATTTGAAGAAGTGCTGCTTTATTCATGCTGCTTTAATCGCTGTTCCCATGTCAGTCAGTGGGATGAATTCCCCTCTCACTTTTATTGAAATGCAAATGAAGTTTGTCAGGACTTCAACTAACCTGCATGAGCAAAGATTGCTTTAGTAGAGCAGGACGCATTCAAGGCTCTGCTCGTCTATCTTTCACCCTAGAATGCTGTGACTGCATCTACCTTGTGAGGAGAGGCTGAGAGATCTGGGGCTGTTTAGCACAGAGGAGAAGACTGAGGAAAGATCTTATGCTTATAAATATCTAAAGGGTGAGAGTCAGGATGGGACCTGTGGTGCCCAGTGACAGGACAAGCAGCAGTGTTTACAGACTGGGACACAGGAAGTTAAATTTAAATGTAATGAAAATATTTTTCCCAGTGAGGGTCCCAGAATCCTGCCCNTTCTTCTAACATTCATGAGTCAATGATTCCATAATAGATTATTCCCGGGGGGCCCCCCCGGTTATTTATTGGTGTTTCTGAGCAATCCCAGCAGTCACATTCTGCCTTGCAATGAACTGCCACGATGACAAGTGAATACATAAAGCCATTGAGAATGCTTATCAGGCCATGGTAGTCCACTGAGCTGAAGGGTAGAGCCACACATGGGTGGGTGGGTGGGAGAGTGAGTGGGTGGGNTGGTCCGGAGTGCCAGAGCCTTCTATTGCTCAACAGTAGCTTTGATCCCTCGTGAGCTGATCCCCTCCCCAGCCTTGGGTTTGTAATTGCATTCCAGTGGGTATCTCTAATTCCCTCGGAGCAGAGAGAACAATCCGGCTGAAGTCAGTCGCCGCTTCCTTTGCATTGTGACTACTGGCTAATGACCAGTGTTTACTAACTTCCAGTGAGTCATTTGCAAATGTAATGCTTGGCTAAAAATCTGCTTCCAGGAACCCTATCATCATTAGTCATTAATTCACGCCTTGGGGTTCTGCTGCGAGGTACGGTTACCTGCTGTTTGAATTGAGATGGTAATGAGGCGGGTACCTCAGACCCGACCAGAGGAGCGTGTGGTAGATAGTAGATCTCGGTTGCCCCGTTCACATCCTTGCCAAGTGATCCGAGTCATTCAGCAGCCGCAAAATCTGGCACGTTTCCCTGCCCCAAGGAGTTTGCAATTTGAAGAAGTGCTGCTTTATTCATGCTGCTTTAATCGCTGTTCCCATGTCAGTCAGTGGGATGAATTCCCCTCTCACTTTTATTGAAATGCAAATGAAGTTTGTCAGGACTTCAACTAACCTGCATGAGCAAAGATTGCTTTAGTAGAGCAGGACGCATTCAAGGCTCTGCTCGTCTATCTTTCACCCTAGAATGCTGTGACTGCATCTACCTTGTGAGGAGAGGCTGAGAGATCTGGGGCTGTTTAGCACAGAGGAGAAGACTGAGGAAAGATCTTATGCTTATAAATATCTAAAGGGTGAGAGTCAGGATGGGACCTGTGGTGCCCAGTGACAGGACAAGCAGCAGTGTTTACAGACTGGGACACAGGAAGTTAAATTTAAATGTAATGAAAATATTTTTCCCAGTGAGGGTCCCAGAATCCTGCCCCAGCCTTCCCAGAGAGCTTGTGGAGTTTCCTGCTCTGGAGACATCCCAAACCCACCAGGATGTGTTCCAGTGGGATCTGCTCTAGGGGATTCTGCTCTAGGAGGGCTTGACTGGATGATCTCCAGAGGTCCCTTCCAACCCCACCATTCTATAAAATTATAGTGTGGGGGTTTGAATGGGCAGGAGGAGTATCAGGGAGGCTGACAAATGTCCATACTAAGACCCGGTGCAGAGTGAAAACCAATGCTGGCCCACTGGTGGGAGAAGCCAATGTGATGGAGCAGCCGTGGGCTCAGGCAGTGCTGGTAGCATGGCTGGCTGCAGGAGAGGATTGGAATTAAAGCTGCACATAGTGCTAAGAAGTCCTGACGCCCCAGCAGCTGGAGGGCTTGCTGGTGGGTTTATGTTGGATTAGAAGAAGCACTTAGTGTGTGAATAAGAGCTACTGGGTTCCTCGGTGTTGCTGGCAGAGTGGACAGTGAAATGATGATTGGTTTCTCGTCGGCAAGACAATTAGCAGGAACGAGTTGATGGATGGTTTGCTGCTTCATTTGAGACTTTGTGTTCTCAAGTGACTCTTAACACTTCCCCCTTAGCTGTTAGACCAGAAGTAAAACTGGTTAATACATTAAAACACACTTGGCCCTGGTGTACTTTCCCAGGCAATTTCCATTTTATTTATTAAGAAAAAAAAAGGAAAAGAAAAGGTAATACTGTCAATATTTGTAATTTCAGCCTTTGAGAACATTTTTTACTCTGGTATCAAGGGTGACAAAACCATCTTCCGGAGCAAAAGAAAGAGAGAGTGATGGAAGTCTTTAGTTCCCATAAATTTAGTTCTTACAAAGTCTGGACACCCTGGGCGGACGCCTTGGCTCTGAAATGACCTCCTGGCTCCTCCTTTTCGTCTTGGTTTTTAATTGGAGCCAGGAGAAGGATCCCGGCATTTGCCAGGTGAATGCGAGCTGTGCCCTGGCAGGACGCCTGCAGAGCCATTACTGGTTTGTAGATTAAAATAAGGACAGCAAAAAGGGTGGACGGGAATGAGGAGGAGGGAAAGAAAAGGAAGCAAGAGAATAGCGAAACACTTTGTTCTAATGCAGGTGAAAAAAGTTAATCTCTGTGTCTATACAGGCTGCCACGTACAGGGTGGAGGAGGGAACCAGTTCTTTTTATATATGTGTTATATTCTCTAATCACCCCTGTGTGCCAGCCTCTAGGAACAATTGGAGGCTGCTGCCAGGGGCTGTGCCTGCTCAGACATCATTCTCAGGGGGAAATGCTGGGAACGGTCAGGCTGCCACGCGATCGCCAGCCCCTTCCAGCCTGGACTCCTCGGCAGTGCTTGGCCCCACAGTGTAGTCCTGTGGTTAGAGGAGGGGGTGGAGGGGAGTGAGGGGCAGGATTTGTGGGTTCTGTTTATGCTGCTGTGACTTAACCGCTGCAGCTTTGGCCCCAACACTTGAGCAGGGGCTCAGTTTCCTGAACCTTAAAATGGGGGAGATGCCGATAAGAATATGTACTCAGGAGCCAATGAACTGAGTAATTTCAGGTCCTGAGTTACAACCCAGGACCAAACAGATGCTGGTTTTTACTTTATGCTCCAGCCTAGTTTTGAGGAAACTATTTGCAGAGTTGTAAATTGAGGGAACTTCACAATAAGGACTGAATTTCCTCTTCTTTAGGCCTTGACTGTCTGTTACTAAGGCTCTCGATCCTCAGGTTTATTTGGGCAGGGTGGGGAAGACTTCTCAGACACTAATGCCAGGAGCTGTCTTCCAGCCCCCCTCAAAGACTCTATCCAGTTACATAATGCTGCCACATGAACCAGAGAGGAGCACTGGGCAACCTTCCATCAGAACAATTTTCTGTTAGAAAATGGCTTTTCACAAAATCAAAATTCTCCTGGTGAATGCTGCGGATTTGCCAAAAAAATTCAGTTCACCAGTGGGGAACCCAAACTGACAGCTTCCTGGTTGCCCATCTTAAAGCCTCACGCTATTGTGTTTTGCCTCTCTCTTGAAGATAAAAACCGAAGTCAAATAAGTATTAAAATTGTCAACCAAATGACTTCATGGAACTTGAAAACCCCTCCCGCACTATGTCATTGACATTAGGTTTGTTGTTGTCCTTTTATTGTTCTTTTTTTGTCTTTCTCCAAATAATTCCCATCGTTATTCTATAATGAAGATTTATTTTTTAATAGAAAATTCCATTTTCAGCCAACCTTCCTACTAAGGAACTGAAAGTAATGGGGAAGACAAGATAAGAAATGGCATGGGGTAGGAAGTAGAGTATGAGCTTAGCCTAGGGAAAAACCACTTACCTATGTAAGCTTTTTGGCTAAGACAGAACCAGTTTCCCATGAACTGACTGGCTTTGTAGTCGGTTACCTGTGAAGACAACTCAGATGTCTGAAGATCAGTGCTTGTGTGATTTGTGTTAGTGAAGAGATTCCAGTGTCAAACTAAAATTATTTTAATGTGATCAGTTCCCTTGAAATTCTCAATTTTTGGTGCGTAATAACCATGAGGAAACACGGAACTAGAGGGTGGTTACCTCTCCTCAAGTGGCACTTAAAGCTTCTGTGAGGCTCTGTGCATAGAATCATAGAATCATTTAGGTTGGAAAAGATCTTCAAGCTCATCAAGTCCAACCAGGAACCTAGCTGCCCCAATCCACCCTCAGACCCTGTCCCTGAGCGCCACATCTCCACGACTGTTAAACACAGCCAGGGTGGTGATTCAACCCCCTCCCTGGGCAGCCTGTGCCAAGGCCTGAAGGCACTTTCACACGCAGAATCACACACAGAATGTTTGGAAGGGACCTTGAAAGGTCACCCAGTCCAAACCCCCTGCCACAGCAGGATCCCCTAGATCCAGTCACACAGGAATAGTCCAACAGGTTTGAAATGTCTCCAGAGAAGGAGTCTCCACAACCCCCTGAGCAGCCCCTTCCAGGGCTCTGTCACAGCCCCCTTCCTCTCCAGACCAACCAGCCCCAGCTCCCTTGGCTGCTCCTCACGAAGTTTGTTCTCTAGGCCCTCCACCAACCCTGTTGCCTTTCTCCGGATCTGCTCCATCCCCTCAATGTCCTCATATTGAGGTGCCCAAAACTGAACGTTACCCTTCTTTCAGTCACATCATTATTTCAGTTACACCAGCTCCTCCTAAAACACAGCCAATTTCACTCTGATTTGTAATACATTCAACAATTTTATGAATGGCTGTATCCCGTGTCTGATGAGAGTCACTCCGTGATAAACCCCATCCAGAGTTACCTCATAGGTTTATCTGTATGCTGATATTCCTGAAGCTCGTTGGAGAAAAACACCGACTCTCTCAGGGCTGCTTGTAGTTACTTGACGTTGTTTATGCTGGGCAACCTCCTTAGAGACAAGGAGCAAATTCCTCTGGGATCTTGTGGTCGGATCAATTTGTAGAGCTGTTTCCATGTTTTCTGATGCAATCGAGTGTAACAATGTTGTATCCCAGTAAACATGGAAATGGAGCAAGGAAAACATTTCTCAATCGACTTCCTAAAAATACTGCTCTGGGTGGGGAGGGGCTCAAGTTTTATTCCAGGAGCTCGTTCAAGCCCTCATCGGTTTCCACAATGTCTCAGATTTTACTTAGTCTTATATTTCGTGTGCTTATAGATTGGGAAACAGAGTGCTGCATGGGCCAAATGCCCATGAGCGTGACATGCAGTAACCATTATGCATTCAAATGTACCTATTCAGCGGTGGAGAGCTGCCAAGCGCGGCTGGAAGCAACTCCAGTGCTTGGCAAAGGGGGCATATCATCATCAGGGGTGATCCTGGGAGGGTCTACCTTGAATTGCCTTTTCTAATGTGACATTAGAATACTCTGATGCTTCCTTCTGTAGGAGAGGAGGGGAAATAAACAAACAACAAAGTATTGATGCCTTTAATAATTATCTTCCTTCCTTTCATTGCTTACTGCAAGTGTTGAGCTTTCAGATGAAGCCTGATGAAAATATAAGTTCATAAAATCATAGTGGAGAGGGGTTGGAAAGGACCTCTGGAGATCATCCAGTCCAGCCCCTCTCAGGAGCAGGATCCCCTAGAGCAGATCCCACTGGAACACATCCTGGTGGGTTTGGGATGTTTCCAGAGCAGGAGACTCTACAACCTCTGTGGGCAGTCTGGGCCAGGCTCTGGGACCCTCACTGAGAAAAATGTTTCCCTTATTTTTAAACTGAAGCTCTTCTGTTGTTACTGTGTTCTTTTCATGTCTGTGTTGGATTTAGTTCCATGCGGCTTCAGGGACTATCTTGTTCCAGAAACCACTGTAGTGGGACATGGTGAAGAAATAGGGCCAGTCAGATGTGTACCAGTGAGGGGTAGAGCCATGCTAGGTGGAAGGTGTGTAGATCGATGTCATCACTGCAGTTTTGTTCAGCTTCCCCTTCAGCAGACACATCACCATGTAAACGTAGATGCAAGCACCACATTTAGGACTTCCCACCCTGTTAAGAGCCTAGTCCAGGGTCTCAGCTCGGTGTTCTTGGCTTCACCAGATTCACCAGAGTATTTATATCGATGTTCTGCTTCTGTTGCTTTTTTTGTTTCCAAGACACTTGCAGAACATCTCCCAGTGACAAAGACCCTGCATTCTGCATCCTGGGGCTGCACATTCTCAGCTGTGGGTGTCACTTCAGGCCCTTTCTGGGGGTAAGCAATTTGGGCAATAACATCTCAGACCAATCCAGCTTTACCCAGGGTAATTATGTGAAGTGACATTCAAATCTGCGTGGTTTTTCTAGACACAGAGATTATTGCATTATGAAGAAAGTACACCAGCTACTTTTCTCCCCACATGTCTCTAGTGCAGTCTAAAAATAGCCCTAAGCATTCAAAAATGCGCCTTAATCTTTTGACAGGGAAGTGGATGAGGTCACAAGATGGGAAAGGACTTGTTTGCTGGCTAGAGGATGGTGAACCTGACACGTCAAATAGAGCTGAGTGCTGCTGTGGGTGAAGAAAGGTAGGGAAATGAGGCCCATCGTGCTCTTTTTTCCAGTGGTTTTTGTATACATCTTTGTGCATGGGAAATGCTGTGGGTTACAAACCCTTTTGCTATATAAAGGGCAGGATGTGAAGGGATCAGCTGTTCTATTTTCAGTACAGAGGCTGCAAAGAGCCTGTAAAGAAAAAAAAAAAGCACAAGTATATTCAAGCCCAAACACCAATGCAGACATTTCCAGGGTTCAGCTCTGCTCCTTCCCTCTGACAGCTCCCTGTCTGCACCAGGAAATTTGGGGGTTCTCCTTCCACACTGTGAACCTGCTCCAGAACAAGTTCATTGTCTTTGGTTTGGAAAACGTTTTTAGTTTATTAGCATTTGATAGCACCTCAGACGTTGGCCTTCCCTTGTGGCTGGGTGAGGGTACAGAGCCATGGTAGTGGGCTTGTAGGTAGGGGAAAGTGAAAGGTTGACACCAGGTCCACAGAACAGTCTAAACCACAGTTACAGCTTTTCCTACAGGTTCATAACAAAAGTATTAAATATCCTTCTACCACCCCAACAGAGATTGGGGGGGATAAGTATTCTCTGACCTCTCATTTCCTGCTGTACAACGTGGATCCAGGCTATGGCTGCAGTTGGTGTCAAACACTTCCCTGCTTGTTTGTGGTCCCAACAGGAGCAGGTCTATTGGAAAGCCTGCTATTTGCATAATTGGGTGCTAACAAAAATAAAGCTAACAAATTGCTGATAATTGCAAAATGTCAACTATGTTGGGATAGGGCAGAGGTGAACTGGAAGGGTGAAGTCTCCAGGTGTGTGGAGGTCAAAAGCAACTTGTTATTGAGGGGAAACTTGTTAGGGGTAATAGCTAGCAGCAGAAACTCCACTGAATAACGTGAAAGCCTACCAAACTTTCAGTAATTCTTGCTGCAGTTCTGCAGGAGAGAGGGATCACTGATGACAGGAGTAACTCGTTAGTTCTTCGTGTGTTAATTGGGGTGGGGGGCTGAAAATGGGCACTAAAGACAGCTGTGAATGTTTATGTTGTATGGCAAGAGGTACAAGACAACTGCATGAAAGGCCATCATGCAGCAAATGTTACAAACGAGAGTGGATATCCTAAAATCAAAGTCATTTTGGTGCCTGAATACATTGGAAGTTGTTTCCCAGGAAAATTGTGGCATTCACGATCCTTGGGAAGAGAAATCTCAGTTGGCTGTGGTAAGTCTTGAGGTCCTGGTGGTCAAAAGGGAACGAACTTGCACTGGTGCTTTGGAGTGATCCAAAGTCTTTTGTGTTTAGCTGCCTCCTGCCTGCCCAAGGTAGCTGGGTTTTTTTTAGAAAACAAAAAATTCTGGACAGCCTGAAGAAATGCAGTTCATTTTAAGATGGCCTTGCTTTTCACTACCATCCTGTATTGCTTCAAAATCCTCTCAAGAACTTCCTTGTGCGAGTGAAAAACAGCCTCACAAATTGCCCGGGTGGTTTAAATCAAGTTCAGTGCAATAAAAGGTAAACGTGCTCCCTTCGCCAGGGGAGTTGGAAAAAGAGCTATCAATAACAGCATGTCAGATAAACACTGAGGGCAAAGAGAGGACTTTGCTGGGACATGACTTCTTTCATTCTCTTAGGGATTCTCTTTCTCTTCTGTCTTCAGTTGCTTTTATATCTTTAACCATACAGCAGCCAAGGCAGGAGAGGAACTGGCTGACAAAGGTTTCATTGACAAAAGGGTATGATTTTTGCTAGAAAGCACTTCCTTCTCTGCTGAAGGCTTTGAAGTGTCCTCTTTGTTCTTTCAGGCTTGTTTGGTTGGGTTTTTTTCTCTTTAAAAATGATAGACAAAATACTTGAGAGTCATCTCTTAGTACAGGCAGAGTAGGAGCAGCAGCAGAAACCCTTCATTTAAAAGGGGATCATCCTGCTAAGTGTGATGTGCTGGAAATATCATTTCTAATCCTTGGTAAGAAAACAGTGCCTTAAATCATTTAGAGCTGCCTGTTGAATTTTAAAAACGTGTCTAATTTACTCTTTGAGCTGTCTTATTCCGCTGCTGACAGTGTGCCCTGTCACTGCTGACTCTGATCTCTGTACCCCTTTCATGTGGCTTGGTTTTACTGTCTGCAAAACCGATCCATGGAAATGAACTTCTTTGTAAAGCCCCGCGAAGCAGCATCAAACAGTGCTGAGTAAGGCAAGGGATTATTAGTGTAGTCTGCGTTTTAATAGGACCCGTGCGATAGAGTTCAGGTTTCTAAAGCCCGAAATCCTAAGTTATTTCTGTTTTGCTTATTAGCACCAGGTACCCTCTTCTGCACCTACAACTGACACCCGGATACCTAAGCTGAGACACAGGCATTGCAAATGTGCGGCTCTCTCACTGCCATTCGGTAGTAACTGCCATGAATCCAGTGTGTTCATCCCCTTGTTTGAAGACTAAATTCCTCCCTGTCTGAGTAAACAGAAATTTCATTCCTGACTTCACTAGCAGCAGGGTCAGATTTGTTCCAGACTCTGTAGGATCAGGTCCTGCGAGTAGTCCTTGAGGTTACAGGTGAGGAGGAAGACACATGACAGTGCTGCCAGTGACAGAGTTAGTGTTCCTAATAATTTCAGCTCAGCCAGACCACAGAGATCAGCAAAGCACCGGAGTTGACTTCCTGTGGTTTGACACTCTAATCCTGTAGTGAAACATGACTGTCTCAACCTCTTTCTTTGTTTTTTCTCTCGATTAACTCGCTTTCCTAACACAAGTTTTGAAGTCCGTGATCTCCAGGTTATTATTATCCACCAAAAAGGGGTTTCCTTGGCGTGGGTTGGGGAAGGGAGGTTTCTTGGCACCTAAGGATGGATAACTATAGCACTTCAATTCCTTCTGGTGTTTCCAGGCTTAGCTGTTTGGACACAGGCACTGCTAGGTGAATCAAAGCCCAGCAAATCTCCCTGCTAGGGGAGATAATGGGGCTTTTTATTCTTCCATCCCACAGAGGAACAGCTCTTCTGCAGGTACTTCTGCAGGAGTGCTTGGCTGTGTGGTTTGTGCTTTGTGCTAACCTGGCTGTTGAGGGAAAGCTGAAGCACAGAGCTGAGCAGAGCAGCCTGCTGTGAAGTATACTCACACCCAGGGGCTTAGAGTAAAACTGGCAGGACAAGAGCCAGGTAATGCCAGGAGTGATTAGTTTGTGGGTGGGCTTTTCTACTGATGCTTCATATCACTGGCAAAAAAACCCCAAAGTGATCACAGAATTACTGAGGCTGGAACCCCAGCCCAGGCTGTCCTTCAACACCTCCAGCAATGGGGACTCCCCCACTACACTGGGCAGTCCAATCCAGGCTCTGAGCACCCTTTCCTTAAGGAAGGGCTTCCTAATATCCAGCTCCCCTGTCAGCTTCAGGCCCTGCCCTCTCATCCTATCATTAGTTTCCTGGGAGAAAAGCCCAACTTCCCATGAGACAAGCCCAACCTTCCTTCAGGAGAGGAGGAGAAGGACTCCTCTGAGTCTTCTCTTCTCCAAGCTAAACACCCCCAGCTCACTCAGCCTCTCTTCATAAGATTTTCCCTTCAGTCCCTTCCTCAGTTTAATTGTTCCTCTAGACACACTCCAGCCCCTCCCATGAGACAAGCCCAACCTTCCTTCAGGAGAGGAGGAGAAGGACTCCTCTGAGTCTTCTCTTCTCCAAGCTAAACACCCCCAGCTCACTCAGCCTCTCTTCATAAGATTTTCCCTTCAGTCCCTTCCTCAGTTTAATTGTTCCTCTAGACACACTCCAGCCCCTCAATCTCTTGAAGTGAGGGCCCCAGAGCTGCCCCCAGGATTCAAGGAGAGGCCTCACCAGTGCTCAGGACAGAAGGGGAATGATGGCCCTAGTCCTGCTGGCCACACTGGTGCTGATGCCATTGGCCTTTTGTGCCACCTGGGCACCCTGTTGGCTCATGTTTGGCCAGTTGTCATCCCATACTGCCAAGTCCCTCTCTGCTAGGCTGCTCTCCAGCCACTCATCTCCCAGTCTGTAGCTCTTCTGGAGGTTATTGTGGGCAAACTGATAAACCCTTCGAAGTGCCAGGCTGGCTGGATGCAGGTGAATTCTCACAAGCAAAGCCGCAGGCTGCCCTTGCGTGAATACCTTCAAATCCCTATGGGCTAATTCAGCCTCTTCAGCTGTCGTCCATCTGCACACACACATCTCACTCCGTCTCCCCGAGCTTAACGACTGAGCTGGGTGAAATTTTATAAACTGTGAGTTTTCAACAAAAACGTTTGCCCAGAATTTGCTAAATATTTTCTATAACAATGAAAAAAGGAGGGTTGTGGCTGTTACTGATGGGAAGTCCGTTGCGTTTCTGCTGAGCTGGATTTTCCTTGGCTTTCCTAATTGGGATAGTTTTGAGGTCAGGCTTTATGATCTGTAAGTAATCCCAGTTGCTGGGATTTACAGGAGAAAAAGAAAATGTGTTGTCCCATCCCTCCTGCTGCTCCTCCCACTCCTTCAGTATCGAAGTAGCAGCGTCTTAAAGGAACTAAAAGCCCCATAAACCAGCCTAAAGGCTGCTTTTTTTTGTCAAATCCCCATTCTTAGCATAAGCAATGCTCAGCTGGAAGCCCAATAAAACCTTTGAAGCAGTAATTTGGGCCCATTCTTTTAAAGCCTTTTCCCATTTTAAATATTAGTGTAAAAGGGGGATTTGAGGCATCGCTATCGCCAAAGCAAACATTTGACACACTGTTTTATATTAGACTTATATTATATAAAGCTGGGGCACATGAACCCGAGCTGCTGCTGCTGTTCTACGACTCAGCACTTGTGTCTGCCGTAAGGACAAAAGAAAATCCTCCTATTTGAGGCTCTGAAGGCTGTTGACTAATTTCTGTCATCGCAAAAGCGGTGACACTGACACGCTCATTCTCTGCGGTGCCACAGACGGTTTTTATATTTGGGTGTTGTTGTGGAAACCAACTGGGCTGGAGGGTTGCTCTGGGTTGTTTCTGAAAGGATACAGCGTGATAACCAGATTTCAAGGCCAGATCTTCTAAGCATGTTTAACTTTATAGGCCAGAGCCCAAAACTAAATCCCCCTGTGCTGCAAGGACTCAACTCCTGGATCTTGGAAGCAAAGAGATGGATGTAAAAATGCTCCTAGTAATAAACAACTACTTTTGCATTCAACTAAAGCCACTTTTCAATATCTCTCCCTCTCTTTTCCTCCTGTTAATGTGTTTGCTGCTGCCTCCAGAGAAGTTCCTTTTTAGCACTTGAGCTCTATCTCCCCTGTCCACTTCCCTATTCCGTGGAATCAGTTAAAAATTTATCCCTGGTGTCTTTACTCCTTTGATGGGTTTGTGTGAAACTAACTGGCACATCAGCCTGGCTTCTGTAGGCATCCAGTATGGGTTTGCTTGAAACTAACTGGCACATCAGCCTGGCTTCTGTAGGCATACAGTTAAAGCCTTTAACATGTAGCAGGGGAAAAGCAATGCGTGGGCCTGATGCTCTGTGTTTGTCATCCAGCAAGTCCAACACTACTTCTGCTGGAAATTAAAAAGAATAGAACACAATAGGAGAAGTGTCAGTACCTTGCCTGGAGTTCAGGGTTTTGGAGACACAGGGCTGGGTCCACTGTAGGGAATTAAATGATTTCATGTGTACCAGCTGTAAAAGGGACAACCCTAGGCCCCAGCTCTGTGTGAGCTGGGACAGTCTGCTTGCCTTGCTTGGGGGCAAAGGAGTGGGCTTGGTTTAGTGTCTTTTTGCTGTCACTGCTGAAGTCTCTGTGATGGGTTCAGTCCTGCTGGCACAAAAAAAAGTGTCTGGCAGGAAAATGCAGGTATTTTCTCTCTGAATTGAGTTCACTTGGGAGTTAGTAGGCTCCTGTGACGTTACTGGTATCTGAGCAGTACGAGTGCTAGTAATGCAGTCCTGGCAGTGGAAAGTGAAGATGAGGAAAGACCTAAATATATTTGCTGCTGAGGAAAAAACCCACCCAGGTAGCCAAGAGCACCCAAGAGCAGAAGGTACTCTTTCACAGAGGTCTTTACATTTCTGACTCTTCAAACCATTTCAAAATTAAAAAGTGAGTTTATGAAGAAATAGCAAAAGTGCTGCTTGGCTGCTGCGTGTGGCTCAGGCCACGTTCTCCTGAGCAGAGGACGACACACCAGGAGGAGGTTCTGGGCACCAGCAGAGGCACTGATTTCCCTGGGAATTAAAGAAAAACAGGGTGCTGTTGAAAATAAACCCCTCTTTACCCTTCCTCTGTTTCCCCATTCTGCCTGTTGTGTATTTCCCACTGCCCAGCTCCTTAGCAGGGCTCTCTTGCTGCAGGCACAAGAGGGGCCAAATGAAACCTGGATCCATGAGTGTGCCGCTGCTTTCCCTTCACTCGGGGCATAAATCAGAAAGGGAAAAGAAAATCATCTGTTCGCATTGAGCTCCAGCTTGTTTATTTTTTTGCCAGCTGCAACATGCTACTCTCTTAGGGGATCACGTAAAACCAGGCAGGGCTTAGGCTGGAGTGACATGTCAAAGCCAAACCGTAGGCCTGGCCCCTCTCAATGAATTACAACCTTGTCAGGAAGCTATTATATATAGACGCACATCCATGCATATATGTATTTTTTTTAAATTAAGGTAGGGTTTTATCAAATCAAATACCTGCACACTAAATTATATTCCTGGTGCCAGCCTGGCTCTCCCTCTCTCCCCCTGCTCTCTTTTCCTCAGCATTGCGATACAGGGGGTTTTGTTCTGGGGAACGAGGGAACGAGCGGCATTGGTGCTGCTGAGGAAACGCTGTTTGACCTTGCCACATGTTTTGTTTTTCAATATTTACCACAACACGTCCCAGCGCTGTTGCTTTAATGATAAAAATATTCCGAGTCGAAGCGTGGATGCCTGGGGTGGTGGGTGAAAGGAAGGAAGGTGAATCAGTAATAGAGAACAGCCATCAAAGATGTTTACTCATCTGTTTTCTGAAACAAGTTTGTTTTGTTTATTAATAGGGCTTGAAATGCCAAGGGGAAAGTTTAAGGTGAGCTAAAAATGCCATATGTTCCTTTGGCGTGGAGTCTCCTTTTGTACTCACTAAAATTAGTTGGGTGCTGGCTTTTCCCCTTTCTATCCCTGAGGAATAGATGTTGTTGTTATTTTAGACGAGGCCGGAACCCTCAGCAAACGAAAGTAGTAAAAGCGCACTGGAGGTCTGTGCAATCCCTGACCCAGCAGTCACATGTGAAAGCTACTTCAAAACACCATACCCAGTAATTAAGAAAAGTCAAATTAGCTGGCTGTCAGCTCATCCTCCTTTTCCACAGAGGAGAAGGGGAATAATTATTGTGAATAAACATCATTTTTGCACTGCTCTGCATCCAGCCAGGAGCTGCTTCTGCTGAAATTCTGACCTGAGAGGGGAAAAAGTTTCACACAGGACAACATCGGGAAAATTAAACTGATACACAGAAATTAAACTGATATACACAATTTAAACTGATAAGCAGAAATTAAACTACAGCAGTTTAAATTAATCTGATATGCAGCCAATTAAACTGATAACCGGCAAATTAAATCGATATGCAGCCAACTGAACTGGTATTAAGCTTCCCTGTGCCTGAGTTTGATCCCCCTCAAGAGGGGAAATCCCTACCTGTTTGATACTACATCCAGCTAAGCGCTGGCCTAACTCCCTTCCTTTTTTGTGCTTCTGAGGAGCCACTATGGTTTGGGTTTTACAGAATTCAGAGCATACTTGGAGGGGGGATTGGGGAGGAGAGTTTCCCTCAAGGGGACCTCCACAAACCATGACCATTCCTGTTCAGAAAACATAATGTAAAACTCTTCCTAATCCTATATCATGCATGTCGGGGCATTGAGCTCGTGAGCAGGCTGAAAGGGGCTCTTGCTTGTAGGATCAATTGCAAATTTAATGCAGGGTGGTAGAATGTGCTGGTGCCTGAGCACACCAGCTCTGCATTAACTGCAGTCTTTGCTCAGGCTGCCTGACACTCTAGAAGTTGTCACGCAGGATGAGAGGGTGAAGGAAGGCTTAGGAGGACCATTTGTAGAAGTGCCTGTGCTGATGAACACATGGAGCTGAGAACAGCAAAGGAGCTCAGAGCAGGACTGAGAGAGAGCAGTCCTTCTCTCTTCTGGCGCAGGAAGGGACGTTTGTACTTTCATTATTAGGAAGCTGCAAAGGAGATTTGTGGCATTTTAGGTTGGCAGTGATGGAATGAGATGAAGTAAAGATAAAAGCAGAGCTGTGCAGTGAGGAGAGACTAACAGAAATTTGTTGAGATACTCTGCATGTAGCTGGAGGGGGAATCAATTTCAAACAGAAGCTACAATGCCATGGAGGTGTCAGAGGTGTAGAGGCCCATTTCTGGGATGCTCAGCAGTTGCTCCAGCCATAGTCTGTGACCACACCTGTCCTTCTGAGCAGTGGCCTCAGCTAAGCCTAAAACCCAGACTAAGTCACACGTCAGGCTTCTATCATCTGAACAGGAGTGGGTGAGGTCAGAGTCGAGCACTGCTCCAGACGGAGATTTAGTATGTCCAAGAATCTTAAGTCAGCCAAACCTAGCAGGATTAGAATGTTTCTGCAGCTCTTGTCTGCTCATTTCAATTCAACAAAAGAGAAACATGTTCCTTTAACATTCAAGGTCTTACTCATCCTCCACAGTATCCTGCAGAAATGGGGAAGGTCCTATGTGGTTGGTCCTCTGGCGCCTTATTGTACCAGAAGCTCTGGAAGGGAACAGGGATCGATCACTCAGGAAACAGCTCAGGGAGAAATCGTTAGGTGCATACATTAGAGCCCTTATTAAAGGTACAGGAGACCATCCAAGTGGGCAGCTTCTAGTTCTGATGCAGATGTGATGTAAATGTATGTACCTGATTATGCCGCTCTTGCGGACCCCCTCAGCTTTCTGAACAGTTTCCAAGCTGCCCCCTTCCCTCAGTATGGAATATTTGGTCGTTTGGTTCTGGTTTCGCAGCGGGGGCCTGCTAAACCTCCAGCGAGCAGCTGCCTGTGCTTTCTGCAAGCCATGGGCTGAATCTGGCACAGGGGCTTTCTGGCTCGCTGAAGAAAAGTGTGTTTCTGAGGTGAAAAATTTGCCTTTTAAATTTCTGTGTAGCTTATACCAAGATTATAATTCATATCCAGGGCTGAATACCAAATGACCCTGTTACTCGTTTCCACAAATACTCTGAAAGGCGAAGAGTGAGTCAAGGGAAAATCCTGGCCTAGATCCAACGCTGTTAGAACCCAAAATCAATGGCATTTATATGAAGCTTGGATTTGGCCTCCTCCATCTTCCATTTAAAGCTATAAGATTTAACAGAATATAAATATTGCATGATGCCCCAGAGCTGCACCCACAAATCTGCTCCAAGCTGCATCTTTCCCTATTGAACAAGGCAAATACTGTAGAGTCAAGTCTCTGTAACAAAGACCCCATCTCCTGGAAAAATCATTAAGCCTGTTCTTAAGGGTACGAGGTACTTGTGAAGACTACAACTTGGAGGATGAGCTCTCCAGACATGAAAAAGAAGCTCCTCTCTGGCAGCAACAGAACAGTCCGCAGTGGTTATTTACATGATACCTCATCAGTAAAAGTTTTCGTCAAACTTAGTCCTCCTGGTTCCACAGCCCCCTGTGTTATCCCCCAAAATTTTCCAGAACAAAGGAAGAGAAGCAAATAGGAACCTTTTCATAAGGGAGATAAACTCACTGGAAGACGCTCTGAAGATTTTTCAAGGCTCTTACAGTCGAACCAGATTTGCTTAGACATTGACTGGGAAATACGGTTTGTTTCCACTCTGTTCGGTGCTGTGGACAGTCCTGTGGAAACAGAGGTTTTAATCGTGAAATAATAATCTTGCTGTGTAACGCCAAGAATGCCGTGTGTCCGTGCCAGGTCAGATGCTGATGGTGATTCTTGTTGAAATGCTGAGGAATGTGGTACGTCCTTGCAAAACCCCATCCCACCATCAGCGCTCTCCCGTGCCTGGAGCAGTGACTAGTGACATTCCAAATCTTTGCACTTCGGGTGCCAATTGTTCGCTCACACGTGAATCCCGAGGAGGTGATACAGCAAAACAGGGACCGAGCATGTGTTTCACTCCCATTTTGGCCTCGTTGCTCGCTGGGATTGAAATGTTGAGATAAAACATCTGGGTTTCAGCTGCGTCTCTGGGGATGCAGAGCTGCAGTCCCGTCGAACACATATTGTGTGTAATGCATGGCTGTTATTTCTACATTAGCACTGCCAGCGCTGGAGTTGGCTGTTAGCGTGTCATTCTCCTGACACGTCATTAATAAACAGGTAATTTCATACCTGATTTCCACAGAGTGTCATGCTGAAAACCACCTGGGTTTCAGTTTTCATCAACGTTTAAAATAGAAAAAGAAAAGAAGACGCAGACTGAAAAGTGGTGGCTGTGTGTGAGCTAGGGCTGGGCTTGTTGAGTAACGGATCAGTCTGCTTTGAAAGAACAAACACACTGGAAGGAGAAAGAGCAGAACTGGAAGCTGTGGGGCTCCACATGCTCAGTTGTTGTGAAGGAGATTTCCCAGCATTAGCATCACAGTTTGGAACCTTCGGCTGAAAATCAGGGATCTTGCCCAGATCCTTGTTGCTTCCATAGTGTGTGCACCAAGCCTTGAGCGTACCTTGTCCCCTGGATGTCTCGTCCTATGTCCCAGCGACTGATTCCCTTTTACAGTAGTGTGTCCTGTATTTCAGTAACCCGTGTTCTGTCTGGTTTTCCTTCCTTTGGCTGAGTAACTCCAGTTCCTTCCGCTTTCCTGTGTATCATTTCACAGCAGCCTGACCTGTGCTCACCGATCCAAGTCAATCTGGAGATTGATCCCTTTCCAGAGGTTGTTAGAGCAGTGTGCGTTTGCCAGCAGGTGTCACCATACGAGAACAATAATAGCGAGCTTTGGCGCTCAGCTGCGTCCTGCGGGAAGCGCCCGGACAGTTGCCTGCAGTTGAAACTCATTTATCCTGTAATGATTTGTCACTTCATTAGAAAAGAAATGTGTCCTGAAAGAAAGAGACCCCCTAGCCAGAGGAAAACGCACCAGGTTTGGCAAAGGAGCTTGGCAAAGTTGTCGGGGACTTTATCGAGTGGCTGCTGGCTTGTGGCAGCAGGGAGCTGGGGAAGGATTCAGCATGACACAGGCCATTGGGTCTAGATGTCCCAGAAATGTAGACTTCTGGATGGTCTGGCAACGCTGAGAGCACAGGCAGCTTCCTCCTGCTCCAAGCACTGTTCACAGGAACCTTCCTTTCTGTTTAGCCTCCTCAGATCAAGTGTTTGCACTCCACCTAAGGGACACGCTCAGGTTGGCCTCGGCTGTAACACTCTGCATCCATACCCCTGACACAAGTATCTCCTCCTTTTCTTACTCTTCCTTTCTTCTTAGCTTGCTGAAGGATTTCGGAGTCAAATCTCTCCTTGTCCCCCCAGTTTGCAAAAACCAGTGTGAACCAGTGGCCATTCCCCGATTGCCAGAAGTGCCTTCAACACAGGCGAGTTTTCTCCCGGAGATTCATCATTATTTTCTGTCCGGGGCACTAACACGTCTGCAGGTCTGCAGAGGGTTTTTTGAGGGTGGTTCTGGCTGCGTCCATGACTGCAGTACAACCTGCCCTGCGTGAGCTGGAACATGCTCTCGAAAGAAAATGTTTTTTGATTTTTCTTGTCTTGATTAAACCAGCAGCTGCTGCGTAAATATTGGAAATAAAACCTGATTCACACTGAAGGATTAGTGTTCAGCACTTTATCTAAATACGCCCCAGTCCCCCCCGCGTCCCCTCCCCAAAATAAAATAGCGTTGTTTGAAATTTCCAGGGAAGTTTAAGGCCCTAAAGCATTGGGTGAGATGTAAATTTCTTAAAATATTTATCCATCCATAAGTGGCTACATAGTTGACATTATTATAGGGTTTCTCAGTGTTCCATTTTATTAAAAAATATTTATTTGGTTTCTAAGATTACTGCTTCTCTGACCACAGAAAATTCAATTACCGAAAACTGCAGCTATCAAATTGGTTGAAAATAAATAGCCTTTTATCCAAACCTGGCATGGGCTGGTTTACTTTTAATCCGTAGCCATAAAAAAAGAAGCTCTTTCCACAGAGAGCTTGGTTGGTTACAGAGCGAGAAGCCAAGGAATACTTTGCATCATCAGGTTTTATTTAAAATGACCTAGGGAGCGGGTAGAAAATCAGTCGTTATGAGACTAATTAGCTGTTTGTTTTGCTCTTTTAACAAGTGACACAAGCTGTCTCAAGGCGTTTGGTTTGTTACAGTAAGTGGAGTCTTGTTTTCTGTTCACGCGGGTGAATAGATGTGCAGGTAAAGCATGGGGTGTCTCCCACCTGGGAGGTTACCAGTCACAGAAAATCCTGCTGCAAGAGCCGCTTGCGTTCACCCAGGCAACAGGCTTAGTAATTGTTTTTCACCCGCAGTGACACAGATGCCATCACATCCCGAGACAATACCTTGGAGAGGTTTGTTTATTCAAGTAGGTACTTGAATGTGGAGAAGGGCTTTTGACACCTTCTGTGAAGCATCTACGTGCTTGGTAGTTGTCTGTCTCGTTCTTTCTGTCACAGTCATCTACCAGTGCTGCTGCAAAGGGGAAAGGAACCAGAGGGGAGCCTGTTTCAGAAGAATGACTGTGATTCTGCGACTGTCATTCCCAGCTCTCCCCAAATGGTCTGGGATGAGACCTTTCCCTCCTTTAATTTGTTGAACAACCCTGTTGCTTTTTTCAGTCTGTAAAGGCTCTTCTGCACCCTGTCTGAAGACACCGTGTCTTTCAGCTAAGGTCCAAAAGGCATCAAAGGCTGGAATGTGAAACATCTCTGTCCTGATGTACGCCAGGAGCTCATCGTTAACAGGTTCTGTTAGCAGAGCGGCTGATGGGGAGCCCGGGCCTTGGAGGGATCAAGGGTGCTTGCTGAGAGATGGCCCTGCAGAGGCTCGGTAGGGAACAATGTGCTCCTGGCAGACAGTTCTCACCAAAACACAGCAGCGGGATGAAAAGCTGGGAGATCAAAGCTCAAAGGAAAGCCAAGGGAGATAATGCAACTGGCACATGGCCTCTCCAAAAATGCTGCTTTGGAAGTGGAATGACTATCCATTCCTTCAAGGGCAGTTAAAGGGCCGTTAGAGATTTTTCTAAGAGAAGGAGAAACACATCAGTATTTAAAAATCTCTACTTTTACTGCTTTGGAAAGACCTCTGAATTCCCTAGAAGATCTGTGGGAAAAAATTGTCAGCCGCTGCGATGGGTAAAAATATTCCTGTGTCTCCCACTGGGCACACTGAGAGAATCACAGCTATAACCATTTCCTCGAAAACTGGAAGCACTTTGAAGTTCCTATTTACCGAGTCTTCATCCTTTGAACATGCACAGGAGGAGGATTACCTGGAGATCGAGATGGACAACCCAGAGCTCTTCATGCTTAGCCAATTTCTTCTACCCACCCCTCAGTCTTTCCAGCTGCTAAATAGAGAGATTGCAAAGGGTTATGGTGCAAAGTTGAGTCAAATTAAATAATGCTTGGAAAGTGCTTTGGGAAGATTTCTGTGAGGAAAGGACTCACTTAGGTTTGAAGAATAGCTGGCTGCTTTTCCGTCGCTGTGGTTTTGCAGGTCTGTGCACACACGTCCCATTGTACACAAAAGCTGCTTAGTTCTTTTCGGCTGGTTGGTGAGTGGATTGTATAACATCGAGTCGTCCAAAGAGATTGCTTCAGCCAACATGGCAGGAGAGAAAAGAGGCTGCGAACCTGTGCTTTAATCTCTTTTCTGATGCGATTTCCCAATTGCATCAGGAGGCAAAGTTGCCCCTGAGCTTCACATCTGATTTTGCCGGATGATAACACAGTAAGCGGTTGTGCTGCAGTTGGCTCTGCAGGAGACCTCTCCCCAGCTCCCCTGGAGGTGACCCAGCTCCCGTTGACTCCTGCAGACAGGGTAAAATGTCCTTTAGGTATCAGTAATGGATCCTGCACTCCAGGCCAGTAGAGCAGCTCAGCCATCAGCTGTCAGCCCATAAAATCTGTGCTTACTTTTATTTCTCGTTTATATCCCCCCCCCCTTTTTCCATCCTTCTTAAAGTGATGGAACCTAATGGATTTGAGAGCAGCTCCACAGAGTCCTTCAGAAAATGAAATAAAAACACGCTGCAGGTTTCTATTGAACAGTGTGACTGCAAGCAGTGGTGACCCACTGCCTTCCTCTGGGGGCTGCCTCCTCGTGTGAGATGATTCATCTCACTGTTGACTTGTGTCCCCTGAAAAGCCATTAAATACAGCAGATCCTGCTGTAGTGAGGTAACCTGTCACTGCAGCCAAACCCTCCCTGCAAGGCTGTTTTATTGAGAAGGCTCCTCTATTTCTGTATATTCCGAGTGTCTACTGCTAGTACCACGGGGTTGCTCATTTTAAAAGCTTTGCCTTGAATAAAAGAGCTTCTTTGGGATCTTTTTAAGTGTAAATTAGCACTTAATGTCACCTAGGTAGCAGATACCCTTCAGGTTATGGCGTTCCCTGTGATCCCGACAAACAACGCAGTGACTATGGCCCTGCCTGATGTTCTCCTTGAATCAAGGTCAGGTTTTTTAAAGCTCAATTTGTATGAAATTTTATTTTCCTGTGGGTGTGAAGTGATTTTGACACAGGCAGAGCTCACACTGAGTGGCCTCCAGACTTGTGGCTTTGGAGCATAGAAGGGAAAACATATAGTTTGGGGTGGGGACAGGAATTAGAAATAGTTGGGAGCACTGCTCTGTAGGGGATGCTGTGTTTGAACTGATGCTTGAAGAGATGCAGCTATCACACGCCACGTGTCGCAGATCTATGGATCATCCGTTTTGTTGGATCTCTTCTCTGCATCACCCATCCAGATTACTTTTTTCCTAATTAAAGACTGTTAAAGTCATCCCAGCATAGAGTTGTCCTGGTATAGAGTTGTCCCAGCATGGAATTGTCCTGAAGCACAGCTGTCCTGCTGGAGACTTGCCCCACTACAGGACATGCCAGTCGATTGATTTTTTGCTTTAGGACACATCAGAGTTGTTCTAACTGAGGGGTGTCAGCTGGAACAGAGGAGGGTCCACATAAATAGGAAAGAAACTTTCTTGGGGCTGCCCAGGGAGATTGTGGAGTCTCCTTCTCTGAAGACATTTAAAACCCACCTGGACTGCTCCTGTGCAACTGGATCTAAGGGATCCTGCTCTGGCAGGGGAATTGGACTGGATGATCTTTTAAGGTCCCTTCCAACCCCTAACACTCCGTGATTTAGTGATTCATTTTGGGTCCATCAAGAGTGGAGCAAGGCAGGAGGCTCCACCTCTTTGGTTCCACAAGGAACATCCCTTGTCCTGTAGGCTGGGGAGATCTGCTACGAGACTCGGAGAGTTTCCTGTTGGAGGAGCTGTGGGGGAGATAAAGCAAACTGAGGAATTGGCTCTTCACTGCTTTCAGAGGGTTCATCCCATTGATTGGCTCAGTGGTGCCTCGGGTGATCCTGCACAGCACAGAACGCCGTGAGCACTGGAGAACAAGTGCACCCACAGAGAAGAGAGATGTGAAGGGAATACAGACGGTGCCCAAACCACAGAGTGTACAACTTGATCAGGCTCCAGACCTCAAACATCCCTAATTTAAGGGTTATCCAGATACAGGTTTTTAGGGTTTTTCTCATGATGGAAATTAGAGGCTGAATCCAGCGTTCAGATACAGTTTGGATACTCTAAAGAGAGATTTGGAGCAGAGGTGTTGATTTTAATCCATTTTTAGAAAGGCACAAATATCGCCAGTGTGGCTATTTTATTTTAAATGCTTTAATGACTCGAGAGCAAACTGGTTTATACAATTCCCATTGCAGCTGAGCACTCTGGGAGCCAAATAATCATCTGGCAGGGGATGGGGTGACTTTTTCTGTGAAATCAGGCAAAAGTAGTGCTGATGAAATGCCAGACTTATGGTCCAGGGTCCATTCTGCCCATCACTAGAAATTCCTGTAGGATTTCATTTGAAGATCTGTATTTTGGGTACAAATTTCTTTAGGGGGTGGGTGTTATGACTGTTCTAAAGTGAATACACTTTATGTGACTCTAATTCCAAGTCACACTGTGCCCAGCCAAGTCATTTCACTGTGTCATTATACAGACACAACCATAGAAACTCTACTCTCTAGTTCCTTATTGTAGGATCCAGTCTGTTGTTTATTGATGGTGATGATGCTCTGAATTCAGCAGAGAGGATGGATCACAATCACAGAGTGTTAGGGATTGAGAGGGACCTTGAAAGATCATCCAGTCCAATCCCCCTGCTGCAGCAGAATCCCCTAGATCCAGCCGCACAGGAACAGTCCAGGTGGGTTTGAAACGTCTCCAGAGAAGGAGACTCCACAAGCCCCTGGGGCAGCCCTTTCCAGGGCTCTGGAACCCTCACTGGGGAGAAGTTTCATCTTCATGTGGGCCCATTGCTGGCTCCTGGTCATCCTACTGGCCACCAGCAACCCCAGGTCCCTTTCTCCTACACTGCTTTCCAGCAGGACAGTCCCGAACCTATACTGGTACCTGGGGGGGTTCCTGCCCAGATGGATGTGTTGCATGAGCTGTTTTTACAGCTCACGTTTCTCCTTCAGTGTTTGTTTGGTAGTGTGAAGTTGGGTAAAAACCTCTGCACCAAACGATTTAAGTGAGAGGATAGATGAGAAGAGAGCAAATAGCATCTAAGCCGAAGTCATTCGTAGCGAACAGACTTTCCTTCTGTCTGAGCTTGGCAACGTTCTCAGGCAGCTGAAAAATTTTATCCTCTTGTTCTTAGTTCAAACTCATTTTATTTCCAATGTTTTCAATCCTTTTTCCATTTCGTATTGAATTTCATATTGAATTTCGTGAGACCTTCAGAAAATTTTCCCTTAATAACATTAAACAAAACGCAATGCTAATGTTGACAAGTGACAGGATGAATCAGTCAGAAGGTCTGTAAGGATGGATATTTGGATTGTGTTTTATCTCCTGCATTTTTTGTGATGGTAGCTGTGAATCATGGAGCACAGCGCATTAATCTTTGGGGATAAATCAGGAGCCACGGGGAACATGGCTTGCTCAGAGTTTCCAACCAATAGCAAGAAGGTTCTGAGTGTTTAATGACACCAAAAGAGATTCATAGATTCCTAGAAGGGTTCAGGTTGGAAGGGTCCTTAGAGATCATCTAGTTCCACCCCTCCTGCCGTGGGTAGGGACACCCTCCAGTAGACCAGGGTGCTCAAGGTCCCAGCCAGTCTGGCCTTGAACACTTCCAGGGAGGGGGCAGCCAAAACTTCCCTGGGCAACCTGGTCCAGTGTCTCAGCACCCTCATTGTGAAGAACTTCCTCCTCACTTCCACTCTAAACCTCCCCTCTTCCAGCTGGAAACCATTCCCCCTGCTCCTACCACTCCAAGCCCTTGGAAACAGCCCCTCCCCAGCTTTCCTGTAGCCCCCTTCAGGNATCTTCTCTCTCACCCAACTGGTCACACTTCTCTTGATGTAGCCCAAGATGCAGTTGGCAAGCAAACATTGCCGGCTCATGTTGAGTTTTCCTCGACCAGCACCCCCAAGCCCTTCTCCTCGAGGCTGCTTTCAATCTGTTCCCCACCCAGAACAGATTTTTGCCTGAGATTGCCTTGACCCATGTGCAAGACCTTGCACTTGGCCAGAAATCCGTGGCTCTACATGTTCAGGCCAGTAATTTCCAATATTTATTTGCCCATATTGCTGTTGGGGAGAACAGGGGAGTCAAAAAATCTTTGGCTTTGCAGTGCAACAGCAATTTCATAAGGTTTGGTCATTTTGGGTAATTCTGAAAGGTCTGAACCGTTCCAGACAAGCCAGGCCAGACAATTCCTATTTAACTAAGACTCTGTATTAAATTCTATTCTTAATGCAACAGTTTCCACAGGAATTATGCCGGGATTCCTTCTAAAAACATGAATGCCAAGGTGTGACTTTCAGGCCGGCTGTTGCTTTCCTTCTTAAAGAGAGAAAATGAAGAAATGGGGAAGCATAACAAATGTAAGAATTTAACAATAAATGTCAGGACTAGAGACAGCAGAGTCCTGTCTGTTTCTGTTACGGTGAAGACCTGCATGCTCCTATGTCTGATTCCAGAGTAGCTCACAGTCAGATTGTCAGGATTTTTCATGGGTATTTTCCAGCCTGGAAGTACGCGGGGAGTATGTTCATACAGAAAGAGATGGAAAAGGAGTGATAAACTCCCTCATAAATCTGTCAGTAGGAAAGACCCTTGGAATCAGCCTCGTTCTTAGCTTTCTCCAACCACTACATCTCATCTTTTAACAGTATAAATAGCAGAGTTTAAAACTAGATTTCTCAACTGAAAATGTTAAATTTGCTGGCAAAAGATGCAGCTTTTGACAGTAGAATATAGAACCGATCCCTTTGATTTACGCTTGTGACATCCATATTCCCTTGAAGATTAAACCTTCATTAAGTTCCCCCTTTCTTTTTCCCCTGTATTTCCTGCCTTTTGCTCACATCACACTATAACTTTCATAAGCACTCTCTGTTTTTTAGTGCTTTAATAAAAACAGCTTTGCTGAGGGTTTAAAAGCACTTCAGAGTCTCTCAAAACCTTTTGGAAATTCACCCCTACATCGGTAATTCAACCTTCCCTCCCTATCCCCGTGTCTCCCACCATACATCTTCATTAGGATGCATCGAAAAGAAGGCAGTCTGCAATTTAAACAATTACATCAAGGGGCTGATTTTCTTTTTCTCTCTCTTTTTCTCTCCACCATTGTTATGACTAGACAGAGGATCATACTGAGTACATTAGCCAGGCAGTGACTCAGGACACCTACTGCTTGGAATGCCATTGCGCTCTGAAAGGAAAGGGATAAAACCGTCTATCCTCCAGCTCTGAACCCCACTACACAGTAATATTTCTGCCACAAAAATACTTTGCTGTCAGCTCCAGCAAGGCAGCGTTGGATAGCTGCGGTAGTTTGTTGTCAAAATGAAAAATGGTTCAGTGCAAAAGGTCTCATTGCTGGGATGCGAACAATCAAGGAACACTAAGTCAAGCATTTGACAAGGAACTTTGGTCTTGCTGTTAAATACCACTTAATATTGTCCTGCCCGATAATCCCTGCTGTTTAACAACTGTGCAATCATGGCTCAGCGATGGCATTATGCCTTTTCTGAAGGGAAAAAACTCGGCCATATGTCAGGCATTTGCCTGCAAAAGAGAGGATGTCTCATAGCGTCCAAGGAAAATAGAGATGTTTCCACAATAAGACAATTGCAAGCACCTTATAGTCTTGAGTCATCTTTGCAGATTATGTCCAGAATAGAGGCAGAAGTGCTGCAGTTCATGGCGAGGTTTAGTTGTAGGTGTGAAGCTGAGAGACTCACAGTCCCATCCTGCTGTCACCTTGTACCAACTGCATGCAACCTAGCAGTAAAGAAATGCATCCCAGCCTTCACTCAACCAAGTGGAACCGCAGAGCTTTGCTATCACCATCTTGGTCTCTACAGATTCTGCCTTAAAAAGGGCTCCCTCATAGTTGTCAGTTCCAGTTAAGATTGGTGGCCTTCGGGCCATGACCTCTCATAGATCGAAGCTTTAACTGGTCTTCCTCAGATAAACCCTAGAGTTCAGTGTCATTTTTCTCGCTGCCTTTCAATGAACTCCTGAGTCATCCAGCCACAAGAATGCTTGCTCTGGTTTGATGAGCCTTTTGGAGAGCTGAGATCCTTGAGCCAGCAGTGTCCTTTGCTTTTGTGGATGTAGTGCTGTGTAATTCTGAGCTTACAGTTGTGTATGATGGAGTGAAGAAATGACATGCAGAAACTCTTCATAAAGGTGACTGAAGTTGCTGCTGGCAGGAGATAAACAGACTATGGACCTGAAAGTCAGTAGGACAGTTCTTCATTTATGATGACAACACAGAATCACAGCGATAATGATATTCAGGGAGGGAATAACTGGAAGGGCAAAAGCTCAAGCAGTTAAGAAAGAGCTTAAAGGTGTCCCCTGGGGAAAAGAGACCAGAAAGAACTCGACGTGCCCTTTGTGAAGCTCCTGGGAGAGTTTCCTCCTGGTGAGGGGAGAAAACTGGATCCTGGTTGCTTATTGCTTCTCCATGTGTATGTTCTCAGGATATTGTGTAGCATTTTGTTTATATACAGACCCGGATGAACTAAACAACCATGTAAAGAGGGCAAAGAAATTCTGGAGGAGATGGCTAATGCCAAATATTTTTCTATGTTTGATGTGTCAGCAGGGTTCTGGCAGGTGCCTTTAGAAAAATACAGCCACACATTGCTGAGCATTCAACACCCCCTTTGGGAGACACTGTTTCCTCAGGCTGCCCTTTGGGTTATGTTCAACACCTGAGGTGTTCAAAGCAAAATACAACAACTGTTTGATGACACAGAAGGTACAAAGGTTTGTGTAGATGACATTTTGATCTGGGAAAACCAGGAGAGGAACTAGCTAGTGGTTCCTCGCAACCCTGGAAAAAGCAGGAGGTAGGCGAAAAGCTAAACCAACACTAGAAGTCAGTTCTGTGAAATGGAAATGACAAACCTGGGAGAGAAACGTGCATAGCAAGGGCAGTGCCGATCCCAACCAGCTTGATGCTGTTTTGGCCCCAGTAGGTGAAGAAAGAGTCAAAGTTTTCTGAAGTGTAGAGAAATCTGTGTCTAACCTGACCACCAAGGGGTGGGAGACTTCTGCCTGACCCTCCATCTCAGTGTGAAAAGTGGCACCATCCTGGGGGGGAGAAGAAGTGCACAGTTACAGACTCTGATCTCTTATCAGCAGGTCGATGTTATTCAAAGTATTTGAAAGAGACGGAGTGAAAACACAGTTCCACCTCAGAAGGCCAAATTCACATGTGCAGTTCCTGCCTTAGGGGTCAGCCAATCCCTTGTCCACCTCAGCCAAGGGTAAATCTCAGTGTTTGACTGCTGTGACCTGTTAAAGAATAGATTTGCTTGGAATCTAGAAGCTGTCAGGGGAGTCTGTTGTGTTCTTTTTGCTTCTCAGCATTTATGTAGGTAAACTAGTCATGGAAATCTTGACTGGGGGAGAAAAACATGTTATGACCTTTTCATATCTCAATCTGGAGTAGCAGCTAGTTTTAAAATTACCCAAGTACTGAGCAAAATTAGTCTCGTAATCCTGTCTGGCTCTGCAAGGTCACTCCCATGCGTAAAAAAAAAACAGTGGGGAGATGTCTGTTGTCATTATTTGGGATTATCACACCTCTCCTTTTAAAGATGTTACCTGTTCTCGTCACTTCAGATACCCAAACCTGTGCTGGAGAAAAGCATGTGCTTACACCTCTATAGATGGAAAATCAGAGTTCTGCCTCAGTAAAACTACTTGTTCTCTTCATCTACACTTTTACCAAAGCAGCCCTTGTGCTTTCACTAGATGAGAACAGCCCTTACGTTTAAAAAAAGCAGGTTAAAATAGTTCTTCTCTTTGGAATTTGTCATGCTAGAACATTAGATATCTCTGTTCTGGGAACACAGTGAGCTGTGAATCACTGATGGTTTTGCCATAAAAATAAGTAAATCATAGAATGAATTTGAAAGACTGAAGGAGCTGACAGAATTTGTGGTTTCACTGTTAATCTCCCTTGAAAATTGCTTTTTTTTCTCTCTGTTCACTAAGTAGGTGAAAGAGTATCATATTTAGAGTGAAGGAAAGGCTAATCTTTATCAAACAGCTCTTCCCATGCAGTGTATTCATCATTTTCTGGAGAAGGGAGGATTTTGGTTGGTTGGTTTCATCTTTACAGCGATTCAGTTCCAATCCATTGGCTCCACAGGAGCTGGGTTCTGTTTCAAGTATCCTTAACTTCATAAGCAAGGCACTGCTTTCCTTGTTCAATAGCCCCTGGGAGATGGATTTAAATGGGTCTGTGAATTTATTACTTAAACTCCGCAAGGAAACGATAGTCTGCCAGCCTGAACAAAGCAGCAGATCCTGTGTCAGATATGTCATATCTTGTCAAATGGCAAGTACATGGCTACTAGGATTGTGTTTCTATTTGCTGTGGATATAAGCTGCTCTCAATCGTTTGGAAGGATTTTTCACCCTCTTTACACTCAAGAGATGAAATGGAAAAGAAAATTGGTCCAAGATTTCCAGTGTTAGAATTTGGCTCTTTGTGTTGGAAGCGTCTAGGTCAGTGACAAAAGGAGAGGGACTGCCCGCCACTTCTCACCTGAAGAAGGGTTTCATCCAGTGTGGATACTCTGGCTTGTCTGTCTTTGGGAAGAAGATGATGAGAGAAGATGGAAACGGGTTTTTCATTTGAAACTTGAGGTAGAGCTGGAAATACCCTGTATCAGCTGAATTTGGAACTGGGCAGAGTGCTTGATGTAGATGTGGAGGGGTTTTCACCCAGCCTCATTCTTCAGGCAAAGTTCCTTCATATTCTAGGACCTGAGTGAGTGTTCATCTGGGATGAGGTGTCACAGCTTTAGCCCCTACAAGTATTTCTGGTAAATCAGACAGGGCCAGCTGTCCTTTGTAGATCTGGATTCACCAGCTTTCCAATTACAGAGGAGCTGAAAGGCAGCAGGACAAGCAATACCAGTGGCATTTCTGGTGCTTTTTAACTAATGATTCCCTAAATAGTCACTTTCAAAACACAGGGAAGAACAAAAAAGCTCCATAAACTACAAAAAGTAAAGCTCCAAAATTACCTGTATGCCTACAGCTTACCTCAAAACGCTGATCCCTGAAGGCAACCTGTCATTAAAAAGGCACAGTGATGTTCCAGGGAGGCATAAATAACCATTACCATTGTTACCAGTTCTTCCCTAGGATGGATGTTGTATTAGGAGATTGAGGTTTATTAATGGAGTGTAGTTACAAGCCAGTTGAAATGTCTCACTCTGGATTAAAAAATGAGATTTCCAGCATCACTCTGGTCTTAAGCCAAAAGCTTTTGCCTTTTGGGTTGTGGAGTCAAAGGCACTTACAAGCTGTTCTGGTTGTTTCTTTCTCATTTCCATCATTAGCTATGGAAAATGATGTTCCGTAAGGATGTCAGACCAGCGGCCAGCCAGAAGGCACTGGAACTTTGTCCTCAATTCTTCTTCATCAACCTCCAATCTAACAGCACTTGCTCTTGAGGAATGCTTGCAGAATTCCTGTGGTAGAAGAATAGGACTACAAAATAGTAAATCAAGAGATCTGGGCTCCTACGCTTGGTTTTTTCATCTCCAACTATTCTATCTTCTACTTTTTCTCCAAAGAAACTGAAGAAATACCTTATCATGTAACCTTCAATAAAAACTAATACAATAAAAATGGATTACTACACCATTCCAAATTCTTCTTTCTTTGCCTGGAAAGTTCACTCTGCCTCTTTAGCATCTGGCCAAGTGACTTCTGAACAAACCATTTCTAGGAGACAGTTACTCAACTGAAATGAAGTGATTGGATCTTCCTCAAAAATGATAGGAAACCCCAAAAGCTTTAGGTGGAATCAAATTCACAGCAATGTGCTTGGAAAAAAACAGCCTTCTCCCATCTTCTTGTTCAAGTTACAGCACTCAGAGGGCTGCTCTAAATTCTATGGACTGCGTATCGGTTTTAGATCACCTATTTAGGACTGGATATGAATCGAAACACAGTGGTTTGGGCTCCGTGCAGGGATAGGAGGTTGTGAGCAGGTTGAGTCACCCAAATCACTTTGCACCTTGGGGTTTTCCTTCACTTCACCAACAAATATAAACCTTATTATCCCAAGCTGCTTCCTGAACTGGCTCCTTTCCAGGGTTTTTCCTTGCCAAAATATTTGGCTGACTGTGGAGACGTTCTCCATATTTTCACTTCCTGAGCTGCAGTTAATGGGACCCACCTGGTGTGGTGTGGAGATGAGTCAGCAGAAGAGTCCAGTGTGTTTAGAAAGAGTCCTTGAAAAGCCATAGCTCTTCGAGATTCAAACCCAATGGAGACAGGAAGCCAGTATGTACGTCACTGAGGCTTAGCATTGCATTTGCTGCAGTGCTGTGGTAGTAACTGCACTTCAGTAGTGTTTCTTGAGGTTTTATTGGAGTATTTGTCCATAAAAATAATATTTGAAATATCAGTTACGTTTGTGGTGGCAACCATCTGAATGGGACGTTTTGTGATACCTTTTCTGCTTCACCTCCCATGCAGAACTGAGCTCTGTGTGTAAGGACCCTGAGATCAGACCTGTCGTTGCTGATCACACCACATGATGATCTGAACTGCGACAGAAATATGGGTCATGGTGTCGTTGTGTTCTTACCACCCCACATGAACCCCCTGCTGCTCACAGCAGTTGTTCAAATCCAGTTTTAACACCCGTTTGGTGGCTTTCAGAGTCTGTTCCAGGCTGAGGGCAAGGCAAACCAGTGGCACCTACGCCTGGCAGATGGCTCTTTCTGCAGTCAGACAACTCATCCCCCTCCACCACTCTGTTCCACTGGTAACAAGGATATTCCCTGTGGAGCTGTAGGAAAGGCACACGGTCAGCATTTTTTTATCTTAAGCAGATCTGCTTCACCTACAGAGACAAACTTCTGATGGGGCAATCTAAAGATATTTCTAAGTGTAGCCTACTTGTATGTGTGCACCACAGTAGTCAGAGCAGTCAAGAACTGACTGAACAGAGCTGTAAGCGGTGGGCAAGTGGTCCTGCAGCAATTCCTGCCTTGCAAAATTGCCTCTGCCTCGACCATCAGCTGAATTCAAAAGTCTCAGCACCACAGAGATCATCCCTTTTCCAGGCAGAACACTGGGGAAAAGAGGGAGAGATGAAAACATACAGTACACGGAGCTTATTGTGCTTGGGGATGTTACAGAATGAAGGCAAAACAAATCCACCTTGCCTGATGTAGTGGCTGGGAATGACAGTTTCTTTGTCTCCTCCCAGCGAATCTGATCTAACCCTTCTCAGCACGGATCAGTCATTCTCCTAAGTAGCAAGATCCGAAGTGGCAATCTTTCATTCATGCTCCTTCCTTTCTTCTCTCTCTGGTAATTGAAATGCTAAGGCTGAGCCAAGATGAGATGAAATTCTACAAGTGTATATTTGTGGTTTGCAGAGAATTCCCTCCATCAACGCTCAATGTTTTCAAGGGAGAAAAAAAATGAAACAGTAGTGAGATGTGCCCTTGGAGGTAGTGAGAGCTTCACCCCCAAATGAACTTCCCTAGGAGCATGAATTAAAAACTCTATAAAGTGATTGATAGCCAGCATGAAGAAATTGTCTGTTGTGCTCTAGAGGCAGTTCCAAAACCAAGACAGCTCAGTAGGGAAAGGCAAACGGGAGGCCAGGAGATACAGGGATTCCCCACCAGGCGGGCAGGTTCACCTGAGGGTGCTTTACCAGGGCGATGAAGTCCTGAATTGTCTGCATCCATCTCAAACATGTAGCAGCTCAGAGCTGTGCCTTTGGGATTGGTCATTCTGGACTCTCTGCTTCAATTTTGTGCCTGGCAATGGGATGGAGAGAACTCATGTGTGCGAAGCTGCACCTGAGGAAAAGGATGGGTTTGGAGATTCTCTCTGAATTGACAGTGCTAGGAGACTTGTCTCATTACAGAGGAGCTGCACTAACACCATAGAGTACCTGAGCTTTTCTCTCCTGGCTGGCAATGCAGTTAGCAAGATCCTTGAGGTTGTGGCTGCCCCTTCCCTGGAAGTGTTCAAGGCCAGATTGGCTGGGGCCTTGAGCAACCTGGTCTAGTGGGGGGATGTCCCTGCTCACGGCACTGGGGTTGGAACTGGATGATCTTTAAGGTCCCTTCCAACCTGAACCCCTGAACACACAGGGATGTGCTAACACCTGATACAAAGTCAGGGTAGAGCACTACCCTCATCTCAATTTTTTTCTGCTGGATCTGTCAAATTAGCAAAGAAAATGGGTTCAGTTTGTAGAGCTGTTTGTCCTGGAGGTCACTGGCCATGAGTGAATCTGAGTTAGTAAGTGTGTAATGAGGCTGGTCTGCAGTTTGCTCTGAACTGGCGATTTTGGGCCTTTTGTGAGGTTTGTGCTGAAACAAAAGACACGTTTGTGACAACCTTTCCATTTTCACCTGGGAAAGTTACAGCCCCGGCATGAGTATCGAAGCCAGCGTCGCGTACGTATTTCCAGACAAATCCTTGCTCCTAATTAAAATAAACAATGGATTCCTCAGAGCTATGAGATCTTCAAGAAACCAGGGTTTGGGGTAAAAAAAAGAAGAAGAAAGAAAGAAAAATTAAAAAAAGAAGAGTGAGAGAAGATAATCGTTTAATTAATAGAACCTGGCGCCTCTCCAAAGCACATCCTGCCAAAGTCTGTCAGTTGAAGTATGTGAGGTGGGGAAACTCAGGGTGGCTGGCATGTGAAAAACATCTCTCATGATGAGTCTTGCAAGAAAATGCCACTCACGCTTCAGTGAACCCCGTCAGGGCTCTGGGCTCTGCTGCGGAGCGGCATTACCTTCGCTTTACCTGCAAGGGACTCATGTCCTTCTTGTTCTTCAAATGGAGCAGCATTTGCAATCAACTGCACAGGCTGATAACTTGAAGAGCCAAATGAATCTCTTTGTGCCGCCTCACTGGAAGGGAGCGGGAAGAGACCAGGTCACAGCTGCTGAAGGGGCTGTGTTGTGCTAGCACCCTTGTCACTGGTTAAGACATGTTGGGCTGAGCACAAAAACAGGAAGGAGATGCAGTTGCCAAGAGGCTCAAAGCAAAAGGTATCAGATCTACTTCCACCTTGCTTAGCTATCAACTGATGACTTCCAATGAAAATATTTTTGCTTTAGACCACTTTCCAGATTTCCAGAGGCAAGGGCTCTGGTCCTACATTCCCTTGGGAGAAGCAGCCATGGGTCAAGTGTCAGAATACCCCAAACACTCCACATCCTTCTTCCAGCTTCTCCCTCTTTCCTTTGCTCCATGTAGATCTCATTCTGTCATGTTTCACCTCCCAAACTGTTGTTGCTTCAAGAGCCTTTAGTAAGAGACCCCCATCTGCTAGAAAACCTTTCTTCGTGCTTTCTCCACTGTCCACATCTGGAAGTCAAGTCAGTCCAGTTTGCTTTCAGCCCAAGTGAAGGCTCAGCTGAGAAATCTGATTGCATTGATGGCCAGTAACAGCTGGGTAATGCACTCGCATGACAGAACACTCCATTTACAGGGGGAAGGATCACAGTGCGGAATTTCAGCCAGGGAGAGGCTGTCACTCCCATCTTCCGCTCCAGGGCAACACTTGTATTTCCAGCACAGGTTGCAAACTGTAGACGTCTGACACACGGGTGGGACTGCCCCAGATGGTGGAAGTTTGAATCATGCTTGAAACCAGAAAAGCCATGTCTGCTTCTCCCTGCACTAAGGTCTGGTGTGTAAAGAGACACTTTGCTGGCCAGGCAGATGTAAATGAGCTCGTGGCTTCTCATGCATCTCCCCAAGCACTGGGGTTTGTGACTCTCACTGAAGGGCAGTATTGCAGAGGAATATTGTCAGGTCAGAGGAAGTGATAGTAAAACTAAATACCAGGTTAAGAAGAAAGTGGAATGGATCAGATCCACCTTGTTCCTCACTTTCTATCCCACATGCACCCCAAACTGGCATCCTAAGAACTAGTGCTTTTCCGTTCCTGAGTGCTCAGGGTGCTCTGCAGGTACTAGAGCTCCCCAGGCACCAAAGTTTTGCTTCTGCCCAGACACTTGCTTGTGCTCAGCAGCCTGGTGCAGCAGTTGTGTGTATATCTCACTGTTCCTCAGGCTGTGAATATCACCCTGCCCCATCAGCTGTTCTGGGAGGATGCCTGGGCCACAGGATGCCAAAGCACCAATGTGATACAAACACTGCAAGAACCACAACTTTCCTTCACGACCCAAGGGCTGACCAGTTGGGTTGGATCCTGTCCTAAAGGGCTTTTCTGCCCTTGGGCACTATTTAAGGAGCTGCTAGATCCCATGCCAGCAGCCACACATTTGAGAGTTAGTTAAGCATCATTCCCTTCAGCACTGCAGCATGGGGAGTCCTTCTGTCACCTCACAAACTCCCGAGTCACATTTCCAGCTCTGCTGCTAGCACATGCAATGAGGCCCGTCAAGGGACTTCGCTCCTCTGTGAGCTGTTCAGCAGGAAGAAGGGAGATGTCTTAATCTCTAATGGATACGAGAAGAATTCAGTTGTCATTAGATCACTGCTTTAATTCCAGCAGATCTCCAGCCAGTTCAGATAATCTATTATTAGTAGTAACACACTAATAGTCAAGCTATGGATTCGTCAGCTTATGCAGTCAGCCCTCCTTCTTAATTAGTAGTTTTACTTCAAAGCAAGTAGAAAAAAGTCAAAAAACCCCAGCCTGTTGACAGTCTTGGTGCTAACAGGTGAACCCAGTCTCTCGTGTCTTGTAGTAAATGTGACATTTCAGCTAATGTGTCTAAAAATAAAAGGGAAGTGGTGGAGAAAGTGCCTGTTACCTGCAAGTTCGGCCGCACCCCGGTGCATTCTTTGCCTGATGAGATCTTTTTGTGACGGAGCCAAACTCCAGATTTCCACAAGCCAAAGTGTCAGTCAGAATGGTAATTCCACCTCCAGTTCTTGCTCTCCAACAGTAATGCTTCAGCCGCTGACAATGGAGCAGTGATAGGAGTTGGATCTTTTCCCTCGGAAGGAGTTTGGGTCAAAGAAGCAACAGGCTCTAATTCTAGATGAATTTAGGGACAGATTACTGTTGCCTTCAACCACTTTGGCCACCCTGAGGGGTCAGTGTCAGGATCTGCCCTTTGCTGAAAAATTAAGAACCTTTATTTAAATGAACAATCAACTCCTGTGTAGGGGCACCAGGTCCTACCCGCATGAGCCATCTCATCTGCCAAAGCCCATGCTAGGAGGCAGTGTGTTTTCTCAACTGGAATACACCCTACCTGAGGTCTGCAGTCAGCTGGTGCTGCCTCTGCCAGAGCTCTAAACCTCTACAGACAGACCAGAGCTCTTAGCATCCCACTCTGTAAATCTCTGCTGCTGAAGATCTTAATAATCCTAGATGGTGCAGTCATACTGGCAGCTCCCAGAGCTTCAGCTACATGAGGTTTTTGAGTCAAAATGATTTCTACAGTGAGTTCAGTTCTACAGTGAGTTGAACATTTCTGGAGGCAGCTTTTTCACTGTGATTCATCAGATCACAGCTTTTCCCAGGAAAATATCCATTTTGACCAAAGCTTCCCTGATCCAGGATAGCTCCTGGCTTCTGCCACTGAGAGACATCTCGAACAGACAGTGAGAATATTTGAACTGGAATATCTGAGCTCCCAAGTGAGAGCTTTCACCACTGGGCTATTATATGTTCTTGGGTGGGTCTTTCTCTCTCAAAAATTTATCCCTAATGCAGAGCAAAGATGTTTTTGAAATCCCAAGCCTTTGTGGGCTCGGAAAGCTGTCCAGGCACCTTTGGGTTTTATCCAGCACTTTTTATTTTTTACCCTTTTTTTTTTCTGAACTATTTGGTTCTGAAGCATCACTTTTCTTGTTTGAGCCATATTTTTAGCTAAAACCAAAAGCAGATGGAGGAGATTAGGGTTAGTATTTTTCTGAGGGAAACAGTGAACTCATCAAATTTTGCTTAGAATGAAATTCATGGAAATGGCTGCAAGGAGTGATAAGGATAAACATTTTGTTTTTTGCGAAGCTGCAGAAGGAAAACTTTGCATGGTTTCTATTTTCCTAGGATTAAATCAATGTCTGCACTGTGAAAATTTTACTCTGACACCTCAGCATTTTCTAGAACAGGACTTTTTCCTCTCTGAAAAATAATTTCAAAGCTCTTTTTTTTACCCATCTTGGTGCAAAAACCTGATTGTCTGCAGCAGGTTGTCTACCATAGAGGGCTTTAAAGTGGCAGAGGAAAATACTCAGGTAAAATTTTGGAGCCCACTTTTTAAATCTTCAATGTCTTAAAAACCAATCCAGAGGAACCTTTTAGTTCAGAGTTGTTTTTCTCTGATGAGGTGATGCTGTAAAGCAGCCAGCCAGTGTTTACACTGATACTGGAGAAGTGAATCAAGTGACAGTTAACAACATGTTGGGGCCCTCAGCTACAGCAATGGAAGAGGCTGAGGACAGACATGTGCTTGGGCTAAACATGGAAGCAGAACCAGTTATCCATATGGCTTGAGGTTTCTGCTGTAGCACGAGGGTCTATGGGCATTATGTGAACTTCTATGCCATTTTGCAGGCTGGGTCTCCTATCTTCAGCTTTGGAGCTGCCTATTGTCAAGAACAGGATCAGTTTTAACAGACTGAAGAGTTACTTGGTTTGGTAACCAAGCTGTGAAGTTCATGGACTTGCACAGGATTTGCACTCTTGATGTTTTGGGAATCGTAATGTGGCTGTCAAGGCCTTAGGGTACCATGTGGCTCATGGTGTCTCTCTGCAAGCTCCAGCAAGGGGCCCCTCATCAGCACTGGAAATCCCCACAGTCACATGCGGTGTGCTTTGCTGGCACACTAGGCACTGAGCTCATGGGGAACGTCTGACTAAAAGGGTTTTCTCTATCTCAAACTGAAGAAACAGCAGGCTGCTTGATTGTTTCTCCTGAAATCTGCCTCCCTGCACGGGTGGGTGCCCTGGTTCTCCAGATTTCCAACCCTCCTTTCAATAAAACCAGTTATTCCACAAGTATTTATAAAAGAGTGTCAAGAAGGTCCTTTGTGCTACCTGAGGTGATGATATTCTCCCTTCCTGAAGCTTCTCTCTGTGTTTCAACTGGTTATAGCTACCTGATTTTGTCTTTCATAATGATATGTAAGTGCTGTTCTCCATGCTGGATGAACAGCTTCCTGAACCCTGCAAATCCAGATTCTGGCCTTGGCCAAACCTGCGTGGTTACAGAAGGGCTGGGAAAGAGATGAAAACCCTGAAAACCCAAAGCACAACAAAAAAAGAAAGTGAGGAAAAATCAAACCACAAAAGAGAGTTGTCTTGATACTCCTCTTGATTTGGTACCTCTCACAGCACACAAGGAGAATAAACACTGAGTGTATATGGCTCTTCCTGCTCAGGATGCCAACAGATGGCAATATTTTATCATCATTGCACAGTCCCGTCCCTCTGCGCTGCAGGAGGGTTATATTCACTTTTTTATTGTGGCATAAGGAGCTGATGAGGCTTGTGCTTGACTAGGCTTGGAGAGAGATCTCTACTGTGACAGCTAAGTTTTTCATAGCTATTACAGCTGTATGTTCTAGTATATTTTTTATATATCATGTGTAGCCCTGATCTAACTCGAGAGAGAGAGATCCTTTTGAGGGTTTTACAGAAGCAATTCACAAAAGCAGCTGCCTGTGATGTGGTTGTGCTGACGATGTCTAAATAATACCAGCACCTCCCCATAGCAGAGCACAGACTCTGCCTGGTGCAGAGGTGCTGCCAAGCTCTGCAGAGTCCCCACGCTCAGGATTTCCTAACCAGTTGGGACACCAGCAGAGAGTAAGAGCTTCGCACAGTAAAACCCGCTCATGGAACAACCAGACAACTTCTGAAATGATCCAGTTGTCCAACTTAGATGCATCATGGCATGTCTGTCTTTGTTCCTGAGAGCCTTTCTCCATCAAAGCTGAGCTGATAGCCATAGCAATAGCATCCTGCACCCTCTTCCATTTGAGCTGGTGTATTTTAACAGCCAGGTCTTTGGTGTCATGTTGTGCAATATTTCAGCTGGTTTTCCCATTGTGTTTTCAGTTTTCTTTTTCTGTCTCTTGTTCCTGGCCAATTATCCAGGAAATAAGGAGCAAAACATCTTTGTGCAGCTTCAAGCAGTGTAGAACATGCCAGTGCCCCTTCAGCCCCCGTGGCTGCCTCAGAGCTGAGTTAGTGACAGCAGACAGTCCCGGGAGGGCTGCCATTTCAGATGGGTTTTCAGCTGAACATGCCAGTTTCATCTGAAATTAACCTCCCCAGTCCCTGTTGGTCACTTTTTCCTAGTTGTTGTGAAGAAACATTTGGCAGGGAAAGGAAAACAGATGGTCCTTAGCATATTGTCCTGTTTACTTTGTCTCTGTTCACTTTGTGAAGTAAATTGGTCCTTTCTCTTTGGGCCAGGGATCCACGTCTTTACAGAAGCATAGGATCTTTTCAATGAACATGCCTCTTCTCCTCCAGTTGTTCCAACAATAGTTGGTGCAGGTATAAACCGTTCCTTACATCCTCTAACAATCCACTTCAGCTTTGACCTCTGCAACGAAGGCAGGACTCCAGCAGCAAATCCACAGGCAATAAAAACAAGACCACCAGAAAACCAACCACCATTTATTTCTTTTTAAAAGTGTTTCTTTCTTTCTTTCCCTCAGCAGACTTTCCCTGTGTTGAAAGGGATCCCCTGGTCACAAGTCAGCAGGCGAGGCTGTGGAAAGCTTTGACAGTCACTCAAGTGGAACATTACAACACATGGTAGCAGCATGCACCAATGGAGAGTCCCTTCACTACATGGACCTCCCTCCAAGACCAACCTCAGATCGTTCTTCTTCCAGGCCCCCCTCCGGTTGCTCAGATCCCCTACTTCCACCAGTCCCGACATTGCCTGGGTCCCCAGGTTGCCCTTTTCCACAGGTATTGCTAAAGCAAATAGCACACAGTTATTTACTAGGTGCAACACTTTAAATCATATTAATCTGGCCAATAAACTATTTATGGCCAATAAAAATTCCATAGTGGCGTAGCTGATTCGTAAGGAGGATGGACGGTGGCGGACTCACACCCTGCCCCAGCCAGACTGTCAGAAGTCCTGGGAGGAATAGAGGAGATGCAAGAGGGAATGGCACTACAAAGCTGAAATGGCCCGTGTGCAGGGGATGGCAGGGGAAGGGGCAGGTTACAGCACGCTGACACTTACCTGCTTATAAGTTTTGACTTGAGAGCAACAAAGCAAAGATGCATAAATCATTGTGGTGATACGGTGGCACAAAAGGTGTCAGGCAAACCAAAACCAGGCCTATGCTGATGATTAACTCAGTGTTCCACTTATTAGGGGAATGCAAATATCCCTACCCGGACTGGGCTATAAATTCCTCCAAATGTTATTGGGAAGGAAATGAACCTTCCAGCCTGAAAAGAATCACAAAGATTTAGAGATCAGCATGAAACCTAAGAGCAGATGCAAATATGTGTCTGTGCTTACTGGGAAAAACCTGGGCAAGGTCTGCACCTTTCCTTCGAAGCTCTAGTTCTTGCCATCACCGGAGAGCTGGTGCTCAGCAAGCTTTGGGAGTTCTGCTTTACCTCCAAAGCCTGTTACCACGAAACCACAGGCCCTGCTGCTGCCAAAGTCATTAAAACTTCGTATCACTTTATATGGCTGATCTAAGGAATGAATACTACTGACCATAATAACAAGGGAATTTTTAAAACATCAGGTGAGCTTCCAGGTTCTTATTCAAGCAGTGAGACAGCCAAGTAATGCGCTGCTCTAAGAGAGCTGTGTTCATCATGCATTATGTAATTTTTAATCAAAATTCATTCACCTATAAATCTCATAAACATTATTAAGACCTGTAGAAACTGCTAAATCCTCAGCACGTTGCCAAGAGACTTCTGGGGTCTGTTCCTGCTGGAGAACATATCAACCGCCCAGTGAGCACTCCCGGTGGTGGTGGGTAGATGAGTTGTAAATAACATTACTCATATGAGGAAAGGAGATGACTAAGATGACATTGTAAAACTATAACACACGAAAATGCATCACGTAAGCTTCTCGGACTATGGCCTCGACCACATGGCTGACCAAACCTCAGCATCTCCCCTCCGAACTTCTGTTTAGCAGCTCTTCTCCTTGGATTAGACAGATGGCTCCAGGCAGGATTTCTCTCTTTTTGTTGAACCTACTACAGACCTCATATGGTGTCTAGTGCCGTTCTTCCTCTGTGTACCTGCTAGAAACTGTCTTGGACAGTAATAAAAAGCCAGGTTAAGGACTAACTTGGGTGAGAACCTCACCTTCTCAGCCCTAGCATAACTATGCTTGTGACTTGAGAGGTGTCACTACTGACGTTCTTGTGGCTGTCAGAAGTGTCTGTCTTAGACCTAAAGGGTATCTGTTGGTTTGAGGACCTCACAGAATTCTCAGCAAGTTATGAATGGGTCTGATCTTCCTTATTTTTGTTGTAGTTAAAGAAAAAGAATGAGACAGATCCAGTGAAAATCACCTCCCTTTATACATTAGCTCGGTAGAGTAGTTGAGAGGAGTCCTGATCCCTAATTGCCTGGGTTCATTGGCATCTGGGAGCCCGGTGAGTCAGCGGGTGTTTCTTAGACATTTTGGAGACAGCTAGAGCTCTGGTAGTACTGACAGGTATCTGTGCTGCCACTTCCCAGGGAGGTGGATAGGCACTTGCTATTTTTAGGTGGAACACTGAGGAAGAGGAGAAGGTAAGAGACATGAACTCATGGAACAGTTTATGAATTGTCTCTGACATTCTGCTGCCTAGTCAAATCTATTTCTTAATCCACACTGGTTTTTGCCAGCATCTTTCCATGTTGCCACCCAACTGGACATTCTCCCTGTTTAGAGGTTAATGAGTTAGTGTTAGTGAATGCCATTCTGCAACAATGACAGCAGCAATGGGAGGAGAGAGGCACTCGCTGCAAATACAAACATATGAGGTTTTTTGTTTGCTTGCTTCTGGTTTTTTTCCATGCCAAATCTTAGGTGACTTTCCATTTGACATCTTCTGCAGCTCTGAAAGGAGATCGCTCCAGCAGAACTTGTGCCCTGTAACACCACCACCCTTTAGAACAACAAACCCATCAGGACATGTAATTCGAACAGCCTGGCATGGCATGACATAGAGATGAACAAGGGCAACACCCAGAGTCAGCAAAGGCAGGCTGCGAGCTGCGGCTCTTCATCATCCATAGGTCCGCTCTGTTAGCTGGATCAGTTGCGTCACTTTATCCCAGCAGCTAGATTTGGCCCTTGGGAAGCCTCCAACTCTCACACTCCTCTGTCATACAGAGCATTTCAGACTGCAGGAAACCCACCTGGAGTGGTGGGTGAGACGACAGTGGTGCAGAGCACACTGCGGATACTCCACTGGAATGGTATAGCCAGCTCTTGTTCCTGTGGTCATGGGGAGAAAGGAAGCCTGTGGCAAAGAGATGACTTTCCCATTCCTCTCTGAAAGAGGATTTGTTGTGGTCATTCTTCATTACTTTGAGGATTTGTGGTTACCTCACACCTTGTCAGACCTGGTCTACTCTAAGATAGAGACTTCTTTGCTCAGCTTGGGCAACTGACTCTCAGCTTGGTGGGGCTGCACTTCTGGTTCGTGTCTTCCCCGCACTCCTGTGGAGAACTCCCAACCCACAGGAAGGTAAAGGAACAACCCATTTCTTCACAGTGAGGGTGCTGAGACACTGGAACAGGTTGCCCAGGGAGATTGTGGATGCCCCCCTCCTGGAAGTGTCCAAGGCCAGGGTAGATGGGGCCTTGAGCACCCTGGTCTAGTGGGGGGTGTCTCTGCACATGGCAGGGGCTTGGAACTAGATGGTCTTTAAGGTCCCTTCCAACCTGAACCATCCTATCAATCTATGAACCCTGCTGTAGGTAGTGTGTGGATACGAGGGCGTGTGATGTGCACATCAGCAGCTGCACCTAGACTTTTTTCTAAATCATTTCACATGCAGGCAAAGGATCCTGTGCTGCAAATCAGTAGGTTCTTGCATTGTATGATGTGATGGAAATTAACACCTTCATACATACATGTGAAAAACAGCTCCAATTAGACTTTTTTTCTTTTACTGTGTTTCCTGCCCCTTATGACTAAGTGTGGGTAATTATCTTGGCTCACTTTTTCCACTCCACCCATGGTTTAGAGAAAACCTGTTGCAAGTTTTCTTGATATTTGGCTTTTTATTTTTTGCTTTCCCTCCCTCAATTTTTTTGGTAGTTTTATTAATTAAAACAATTGTGAATTGGTTTGTATGAGAATTATTTGTATTCGACCTTAGCGCCATAAAAGTATTGATTTTCTCCTTTAAAGAAGAAAAGTTAGTGTCCAAATGAGTTTCCTTTTACTTTTGCCTAAGAATTTACCAATAAATCTCCCTTTCCCAAACCCTTGTGAAGAACATCCTCACGTAAAAAGGATCAGGCCAAACAATAAGGGAAAACTGTTCTTTGCTTTTGAAAACCCTCTTCCTTGCCACTTATTTTGTGTCCATTTGCTCTGAGTTCTGTAGCGTTCTGGACCTCGTAAGGTTTGTTTTGATTGAAACATAAGGCCACCTCTACAAATCTACATCATTTTCCCAGAACTGCTTGGCTAGAGGGAAAATAATCTCTCACCAGAGATTTTCCATGTCCCCATTTTATAATGCACCCTAATTACTGTCTGTGCGACTCCTTCGTGCTTGGGCAGGACTGCCCTCGGAAGAAACCTGGCAGGGGATTCAAAGAAAGTGAACAGATTTCTGTCTGTACCATCAGGTCAGTGTTTTCCTCAGGCTTTCCCCATGCTCCATGAGGATATGGCAGGAGCACAAAACGTGCTCTTCAGCACTTCAGAGAAACGTGGTTTCCCTGGGCACTCCGCAGCGCAGGCGGCCACTTCCCATGAGGAGACCTCCCAAAGAACCCAGTCCTGGGCCTCCCACCCAGACAAGATGATTAAACTGTCTGACGTTGCAATGGAAAGTTAGAGTGGAAAAGTGATCCTTGCCTGGCATTTGGAGACAGGGAACCTGCATTTTGAAGGTTCTTTTACCTGAATCATCATACAGAGAGGTTCTGCCTTGTTAGGAGAGGAAACCCAAGCTCCATTCCCATTTAATTTCTTTGACTGTTCTTCCTCCCTTTCACAGTCATCATCTTGCAAAGCATTACCGTGATCTTTGCCTTCCCTGCTTCCCAAACAGTCCCATCACTAGGGTAACCAGGGAGGACAGTCACTAGGCTGGAGCTTCTGAAACACAGGGCTGGTATCGGATACCTCACTTGGTCCAACCAGTAGCAAGGTCTGGCCATCACAGCAAGTGTTTTGAAACAAGGGAAGCATCATCCCCACATACCACCTCAGTCAGAAAAACATGTCCCTGGCACGTTTCCTTCCTTGCTGCCTCAGTCTTTCTGTGGGTTTTTTTTTTGCTTTGTTTTCACCCATGAAAATGGTCAGCAGCTCCCAGGAGGAAACTTGGCCCCAAAGCCAAAGCTCTTTCAATTGATTTCAATGCCATTCTCTTGTGTGGAGATGCAGACCTTCGGAACAGACATTTTCCCACCTCTTAGTGAAAATCGGGCGAAATGCAGCAGTAAATGATCAGATAATACCCCCCATTCATACAACATTTCACACATAAATAGCAAAAAACATAAACATTGCCTGCCATGGACCAAGAGAAATGGGTCTCCCAGGCATTTTCTCCTGACCTCTGAAACATCCATCGCTTTTTTTTTTGTCTTTAATAAATGTATTCTAACTTCTTAAAGGATTTACTGTTTTGCTCTGAATTGAAGCTTATTCTCTTCTGCTCCATGGCTAAACAGCTCCCAGTTTGACTTCTAGAAGAATCAGAGTTTTCAAATATCTTTTCAGAGGGTGACAGTGCTGTTAAATGGAAACGGATTGTTGCAGGAATGTTTCCTACAGGTGACAGGAGACCCTTAATGTTTGTGTTCTAGGATATTCTAAGGTACTCTGTGTTGCACTGGTCAGCTCAAACCCAAATCCCTTTAGTTATTCCTTTATCTTCGTGAAAAGGTGGTTACCAGAAGCAGCACGAGGGCAAGGGAAGAAGAGGAGTGGGTAGCCTCTTGAAATGCTACAGAGGGGTCTGCTCTGAGTAGAAAGAGGGTAGCTGGAAGAGATGATGCCTAGAAATGGCATTTTTGGCAAGAGTAACTGCATCATTTCCAGGAGGAACCGTGCTGGTCAGCAATTAATTACCAAGCATAAGTTATAACAAAGCAATGAGGAAAAGCATTGTGTCCCAAACAGGACTCGGGACACAAGGATTTTTAATGTGCAAATAATGAGTAACTGAAGAGGAAATCTGATGTTTACCTTCTTTCTTGTTCTAACTTTCCGTGATCCTCCAAAGCATTTCCCTCTCCATGAAATGCTGGGACCTTTCTTAATTAAAAATCAGAACATGCAGATCTGTTTCAGGATTAGTCACAAAGGAGGAGACAGGCCATGGAGTTTTGAGCTGGGACTCAGGGGGGTTCTGTTCTTCTCCACAGCTTTGCTACCTGGGTGGAGAGAACCAGTAGGAAGTCCTCAGCACTTCACAGGATCCGACCCTAATATCCGCAGGCTACGGTGCCTGAGTAAGCTTGTGGGTTTTCCTGAATTACGTTTGGCTGTCAGCTTTTCTGCTGCAGTCAGCAGGGACTTGTTTTGTCTTGCCTTCCGCCAAAATAATTCCCACAGACTGAGCAACCAGAAAGGTTCAGGTACAGGTTACAGACTTCCAGTCATCCAGAAAATTGACAATCGCAACAGGAGATGGATTTGACTGTGTCTCTTGTAAAATATTTTCCCTCATGCATGAGAAGTTAGGGCAGACATTTTCAAGAAAAAATATCAGATCCTTTTGTTCTGCCACTTCCCCTGGCTCTGTCAGATGGATCTGACAGGTCTGAGGGCGATTTCATCGCTCGGGTGTTCGGTGCTACACATGGCAGATCCATACCAGAGCATCTGCCCTGCTGCGAGCGAGCTGCTGAGGTGTGTGGGGAGCAAGGAGGTATCAATAGGGAAAGAGAGGCTCAGGGAGGAAAGGAAAGTGCACAAAGGATAGATGCTCATTCTGACCATCACAGGCCAAACCCCTGATGCTTCCATCCCGAATTTTCTTGGAATATTAGTGCCAGTTCCTGACAACAGAAGGTTCCTGGTGGCCATTCCCTGGAGAACAATGAGAAAATTAGGGGAAAATCCAACCTTAGGCTGGAATTGGATTCCAACTAAGAACAGTGCTGGCATTTGGCACGCAGAACTGAAGTGCTGTTCTGGTTTAGGTTCTGCTCCGAGGAAGAAATCACAGTCATCATTATTATTCTTGACAGTGAAAAGCATCTCCTCTGGAATAGAAATATCACCTTTGGAGTCCAGCCTGGCCGTTACTACCTCAGTCCTATAAAAACTCATACTCTAGGCTCTGTCACTCCATGGTTCAATCTTTTCTTCCCCTTTGTCTGCCCCAAGCTTCTCAACAATGCAGTTACAAACACTGACCATGGTGAGATACAGCAGTGAACCCAGACCTGCATCTCACTTGGCTGCCCTACTGAGGATTTTGGTGATGCCACGAGGCTACGTCTTACCCTGCACAAATTCTGGGAACAAGGTTCAGCAAAGAACAGCTTAAAGCACGAGTTACGCCATAAATAATTGTTCAAGCTTTAGTGCTTTGTTGAATCAGGATGTGAAAAGTCAGCTGACAGAGAATCCAAACCGGCTCTGAAACAAAGGTCTGTTGAGTGAGGTTCATTCATGAAGAGTAAACACGGTTCTTCTCCAGAATGAACTACAGTTACTCCAACGCTGATTTTTGTCTGAGGTGTCAAAGACAACAAATAATGCCCAGTCTGTGCTGGTGGGATTTTCTACCCTTTAAATATAGAGTCACTGTTACAGATTCCAGTTCACTGATGTGAACAGACTCCACGAGAGCTACCAAGCTAGTGAAGGGTTTAGAGAACAAGTTGTATGAGGAGAGGCTGAGGGAGCTGGGCAGCTATGTGAAGGGAGGTTGTAGAGAGGTGGTTGTTGACCACTTCTCCTTGGTGACTGCTGACAGAAGTTGAAGACTGCTGGTCTGAAGTTGAAGCAGGGGAGGTTTAGATCAGATCTGAGGAAGAGATTCTTTGCAGACAGAGTGGTTGGGCACTGGCAGGGCCCTCCCAGGGAAGTGGTGGAGTCCCCATCCCTGGAGGTGTTGAAGAACTGTGTAGCCATGGTGCTTCTCACCCTGCTCGAGTGGCAGCATGGAGGGGCTTAGTTTGTGTCTGTCAGTCTCTCAGGGATTGAGGCTTTTTGTTGGGGTGAGGATGGTTGGACTCGGGGATCTAGGAGGTCCTTTTCAACCAGGATTACTTTGTGATTCTGTTATAGCAGCCAATTCTTGGGTTTCAGTTGCTCTCACTAAAACTCCAGACCAAATAGGGAACAGTTAATAGGTTTCTTTCTTAAATGCTTAATCATTTTCTTTCAATCTCAATTTCTTGCTTAATCCTAATGTGTCTTGGTCCTAGGACATAAAATTTCTGAGTCCTTACTGATACCTCTCATTGACTGTAAAGAGTTGGGTTTTTTACTTTGAATGTAAGGTTGACTATTGGTTGTTCTATTTCTACCTTGGCACCTTGGCAAAATGCTGCTCTTCCCTTGCCTCAGAGAACTCCTCTGTCTCCAAAGTGTGAGTGTCAGTGTCTTCACAGATCTGCACTGATCGCCTTAATCAAGGCCTTCCAAAGCTGCTTGTGATTCCCTCCCTGCAAAGCAGCGACTGAGCAGGAGTGCTGTGTAAGGAGATTTAGAAATAACAAGCTTTAAACCAATGCTGCAGCGGTATTATCTAGTGCCTGAAATTCCCAGTGCAGCTTCCACTATAATGCTGGAAACTCTCAGTGCAGCACTGAGGTGAAGGGGAGTTTTAACCCTTCTCTTCCAACTTGGAAACAGTGAGTGTTTCTGCTTCTGTTCCCAGTCACCACCACATATCCAAGATGAAAATTCATCCCTCTGCTCTTTCACTTAGGAGCCATAGATTGTCCTTGCCAAGAGCAGAGCATGCCAGTTAGCAGTTTTTATAACCCAAGTGTTTTATAAGCACAAGGCTTCACCACACCACAGTGAGATCCTGATCTGCGTTCAAAATATCACTGGCACAGGCTCTCATTTTCCCCAGCCGTCCCACAGCTGACCAGAGACATCCTGGGCGAGGGACACTGCAGCTGCATCACTGTAGTTGAGTTCAAACATCTTCTGGTCAACACAGCTTCTGGTACCATGGGAGTGCTACATGAGACCAACACTGCAATGCTTATATGCCAGTTTTCCTGTGGGGAAGGAGCTGGCTGGGGACTGTGCTGAGGTGTCTTCATTCCCTAGGCCAATAAGAGGAGCTTAGACCAAGAAATCAGCTTGGCTTAGAGGTTGGGAAACAGCAGAGAATGCCAAAGGACTACAGTCTTCATCCCAGGGCTTTCTCCCTTCTTTCCAGCATCTTAGTGGGGCCTAATAAAATTTGACAGCTCTTGCCCAAGGCCATCAGAGCAAAGCTGTGCTGCAGCTGCAGCAAGGCTGCAGAAGTTTCAACCCAGATTTCACTCAAGCGCTGCTATAAAACAGCTTCTTTTTCTTCTGCAGCTTTTCCTTCTTTCCTTTTCAGAATGGGAAATGAGGGCACTTCCAGACAACAGAACCTACAATGACAGGAGATCTATTTTTACTGCTCTTCTCAATCCAGAACACTCTTTTCTCACTGCCTCCTACTCCATTTCTTTCTATTTATTGCATATTTCCACTCCATCTAACGAGATAAAATGAGCATCTCTAGTGAAAAGTCATCCACAAAAAGCACCACTGAACATGTGCTCTTCACTTCCACTTCCAATCTGATTGTTTAACTGGAGGAGAGGCTTTATCTCCCTGTCTGATCAGTATATGATGCTGCAAGGTAGCAAATGGGGCTCTTTCTCACTGCCTCGCCTGTTCAGACCTGCTGCTTTTTGCGCTGTGACATGTAATGACTGTCAAGAGAAAATATTTTTCAGGGAAGGGAGTACTTAACCCCAGCAATTGATGTTGAAGCTGTGAAGGCTCAGAAAGGGCTTTGCCTTCAGACGTGTTGCTGCTCAGTAGGTGGCCAAGTCAAAGCTCAGTTTGCTGGCAGGCAGAGGACCAAAACCTGAGCTGTTGATAAGAGGAAGAGCCAAGTACTGCTCCTCCTTTGGAAGCCCTGATGTGTCCTTGCTTCATGAAGCATATGGCGTAAGATGTGTAATGACTAGAGGACTTGTTCCAAAAGGTCAGGCCACTGCCAGATGCCACGCACCAAAGCTGGTGTTACCCAGAGGGTCTTCATATACTGCTGTCACCTTTACTACTGTCCCAGGGAAAGGCAGTCTCTTGAAGAGTCCTTGCAGTTTCCTTTTAGCTATTTCAACCAGCTGGAGCATTCTGCAGTTGCCCAGGTCATTGTTGAGTGATGGGGATCACATCAGACAGAGCAGTTTGGGGTTACAGAGCCAGGGGACACGGATCCAGCACCGCACTGTTGGGATGACAAATCACTAAAAATCAGGTTTCCCTCAATCTGACCAAGGTGTCTGGCAGCTTGATGGACAGCGTGGAAATGTCATCCCTGAGCCAACAGCAGCGTTAAAATTAGAGCTGGAGGAATCCAGTAAATCATGACAGTGTAACATGGCAAGTCAGTCATGATTAAGAAGTCCTTTTTTTCAGGCAGTAATTGCTCTCCTTACCAAGGGCCCTATGAGCTGCTGCTCTCTGGCCTTGAAACTCCAATTAGTCAACAGTAGAGTTATCCCCAATTTTGTGAGGACCACTAGAAACTAGAAAATGAGGCAAAAATAAATGATGCTTCCCTAACCCTCTTTCTCATCTGGACCCACAGCTGACAGCACAGTCTATTTTTAACATGGAAATCCCAGAGCAGCTGGGTTTGTTTATCCTTGACCGGATTCAGCAGTGTTGCTCTCACTTTGGACGCTTCCAGTTGTCTCTGCTATCTGGTTTTTTTTCCCTGTTGTGGTCAAAACTCAATGGAGCAGCAAGGGAAAACCCGGTATCCCATCAAAGCCAAAGAGGAGTAAAAAGCAAACCCTGCCAAGTCTGCTGCTGGTTTGTTTGCTTCGAACCCTCACCTTGGGTTTTGCTTCTGCTGAAAAAGCAGGAAAACAATTCCAGCCACGTCGGAAACCTCAGGAATGATCTGAAAGGCATGGAAATGGCTCCAACGGCGGGGTCAGGGGTTTTGATTTGTAGGATGGCAATATCACAGATCTGCGGAAGAAATCTGGGTGCAGGCATGCAACCCGTGGGGGCTGCTGCAAGGATTTGCTTGTTAGGACACGCCGCCTGGATTGCAGCACATCCTTCATACCTATTTGCAGCCATTACGCTAATCTGTGGCAGGAGAGAGAAGGGAACAGAGAGCAAAGGCTACTGCAGAGAGCTACGGAAATTACGCAGACACTGTCCACCCCCAGATCTAACTTTTCCCTTCCATGTGGTTTTGGGATACATGTGGGATTTGAGTTGTACTTGGAAAGCAGAACGCATGTCCCAACATCTGGAAGTATCATAAATGGTTGCTGTAAGAATTATTACGGTAGTTGCGGATGAAGCTTAGCGCTTTGCAGCACACGCAGCCCAACAGCATCTTGCTTTAGTTATTGGAAATATTTGAATGTCCTGAAAAGTATTGAAACAAAAAGGAAAATGAAAGAAAATACAATAATAAGACTAGACAAGCAGGATGGGCATGGAGCTCCTCTGCCCAGACAAGCAGGGCTTTGGAAGACGGCAGCTAGGTCATGAAAACAAATTATTGAGAGCCAGAAATTGTAGCTCATGAATCAGTTTTCTAATTGGGTTCCCTCTGAAGGTTGGGTTGAGCCACAGAGGCTGAGCTGTTCCACTGTTTCCACTAATTGGGAAAGCTTTAGATTTTGGGTGCCACCATGGGAATCCACTGCTTCTCTTATTCCAGTGGAAATGAGGAGGGAACAAGTAGGGAAACGTCAGTGCTTACAACTGATGGGTGCTTTCAGAGATTTCTCTTTGCCATTTGTGTGTTTTAATTGGCTCATCTCTAACACAGAACTTGCAGGTACAACTCCCACCGGGACCCCAGGCTTGTTTGCTGTTTGCGCATTGATTTCCCAGCCATTGAGGCTGGGAGAGCAATGACTGTAATTGTAAAGTGAAGCTGTTGCTTATTATTTGATTTATTTCTTGGATTCGGTGAGGGCTGAAGAATTTCTCACTGATTATTTTCTGACCTCTGTGTTCTCTGAGTGACCTTGCTGCTGATTGTGGCTATTTTCAATACAGGATAGAGCTGAATTGCTCAAGGGTTGAGCCTGATGGAGTGCTTGGCATGGCTGTTGAACTGGTCCTTGGATCAAAGACACGCCTTGATGGCTTCCATTAACACTTCTTTGCATGATGCACTAGGAAGTGGTGCGATTATTGGTTGACCTGCCCTGAAAGCACCAACATCTGGGCTTGAGCTGTAACAGTATGGATGGATTTTGAAAACATGGGATTTATAAATAAGGGATAACAACATCAAAGGGGATGGTTTCAAGCTGAAAAAGGAGAGATTTAGATTCGATTTTAGGAAGAAATTCAGCCCTGTGAGGATGCTGAGGCACTGTCACAGGTTGCCCAGGGAGACTGTGGCTGTTCCATCCCTAGAAGCGTCCAAGGCCATGTTGGATGTGGCTCTGGGCACCCTGGACTGGTGAGAGGTGTCACTGTCCATGAACTAGATAATCTCTGAGGTCCTTTCCAACCTAAATCATTCTATGATAATTCAGCATCACACTAAGGATCCAGTTGGATGTCAGCCCACCTTTGGTTTCCTCCTCGCATCGCTGCGCTGCCCTGGGTGCGCTGAACCTTGCAGGCATCTTACCTGCGCTGAAAACTTGAGCAAGACTGTTGGATGCTTAGTGGGGGAATGACTGCCTGTCTCTGAAGCAAACCAAGCCCAAATTAAAAGAACCCAAATTAAACCTGTTGACAAAGCTCATTTCTGGCCACATGCCACTTCAAACAGGCTGCAGGCTGGGGAAGGTGGGTGTTGTTTATCAGAGACACATCTCTCTAGGTTTCATAATAACTGCCTTTCAGGAAGAAGTCTAGTTAAAATAATTCTTTGCTGTATCCCATAGTGCCTTCTTGCACCCTGGGCTCTTAAAACCTCCTTCTGGGAATCAAAAAATAACACAAACCCCCCCCCAAAAAGCCCCAAACTAAACCTTTTCACTGTGGTCAGACTGAGCCAAGCATGGAAAATTGTCCTAGAGGTGCTTTTGGTTCCAGCAATAATAAGACCTGTCATTTGTTACATGTTAATTGCACGTTATTATCTTTTGTAGGTTAAGTCAACCAGAGGTTTCTGGTGTAGTTGGAAACAGAATTCTAATCTTTAACACAGTTTGCCATGTCATTGCCATGGGGTGGTTGTCTCGTGGGATTCTGCGCGTAGACTGAGTCTCTGCAGAAGCATCAGGTACCTGCTTCCCCGTGGAAACGCACTGCCATTCCAGTTATCTCCCGTATGATCATCTCTGAGCACAGCATTGCAAACCTGGAGTAGGTGAGCCCTACACTTTCCCATGGGAGAGGTTTATCATAATCCCCATTTTTGACAGACTACCAGTGATGAATGGAGGAAAAGCTGTTTCCAGCCATTCCAGTTGTTCTACCACCACAGATAAACAGCCCGGGTGCTCTTACCAAGGGCTCCCTAATAGAATGATGATATTTTATAGAGCTTTGCTTTATTCGAGAAACATTAACTTGCCTGTTCCCTCCTCCATCTCTGTCATCTTGGTCCTTTCATATCTCAAGCCACTCTTTCCAATCCAGTCAGAGGGTGATGTGGAGCTGTTGCTGCCTGCACGCAGTGATTTATCCAGGCTGGGACTCCCCAGTGCTGATTGACTGGTCCTTGATGCTGTTGATCCGTCCAGTTCTGAGACAGAGAGTGGCAGATATGCAGAGACAGCAGCTTTGGCTGAGCTGTAACCTCATTCATCCTTGATGAGCTTCTGAATGTTTATGCCTGAATATGATTTGGCTGAAGATCTGTGTTGCTCGATGGAAGAGGATACCCGGGATTTCTTGCATTCAAAGCAAAGGAAAAGTGAGCCCAGGGAAATATGTAAAACACATTGTCCATTTTTCCTTCCACTTCAGAAGATCCTGGCAGGCTACACGGGACTGTCTAGATGCACCAGCCCTTCTGCAGGTTACTATATCACATTATACAGAAGCAACACCACAGCAATCATCCTGCAGCCTCTGCACTCTCATCCCATATTTTGTCTGTTTCCATCTTTTATTGACTTTTATTGCCCAAATAATGGAGAGGCTGAGATTGCTGGCTGCAGAGAGGACAGTTTTAAAAGCTGAGCAGTACTTTTCTCCCCATTGCCCCATGAATGAAATATAAACCCCAAATTGTAGGAGTTGCCTTGTTATCACCGTATTTTTTTCTCTCCACAGACCCGTCTGGGCATGCTTTTCCAGTCAGGGCTTCCACATTCATTCATCTGTTGATTTCCTTTCTCCCAGGGAAAGAAAAAAAACCAAAAACCAAAGGAAAAAAAGAAATCCCAAACCTCTCCAAGTCTTCCCCAGGCACCTGTGACATTTGCATTGGATGCTGAAGTTTCAGAGACCTCATGCTGGCAGACATGAATATCCACTCTAGTTTCTGGTCTGTATGAGTCAGTTCTAGGTGCTGTCTGCCCTTGAGCATCCTCTTTTCAAAGGTCATCCAGCTGACAGTGCCCATGTGCACAGGGGTTCTGGCATGACATGGATTTAAAATAAGACCCAGGCACCACATTCCCATTCCATTTTACCTCACCCAAATCTTCTGGGTTTTATAAAGCAATTTAGTAACCCACCTGTCCCCTTATCTCCTGCCCTGTTTGTGCTCACCTGCTTCCCTATCTGCCATCAATCTGTTTTCACGTGTGTCTACTTCTGCAGTCATTAATCCCATCCCTTTAATTTCAGCTCAAAAAGGAACACGGTTTAACATGGTTCTCCTCATGTGTTCCGTTCTGCACCTGGAGTGGTCTGGGGGTATTTGGGGGTTTGGGTTTGCTTTGTCTGAGTTGCAGTTTGCCTCCAGGCATTGGCAGTGTCTGATTAAAGCCTTCCCCCTCTTGAAGGACAGCAAAAACCTGTGCAAGAAGGAACAAGTGGGATGCTTTTTCTGGTCGCGGCAGGCTGAGAACAGACCACCGCACTAGAACAAAAGGAGGCAAACCAGAACCAGCAGCTCTAATTACACCATTCCCAGCTGGGGGTAGGATCCAGCACCGCACCTCCATGTTTGTACACGAATCATACCATTATTTTCATGTTGTTAACTCTTCCAGACTCTTTTGAAAAATGAAGCAATGGGTTAAATTTAGCACAGTCCCTGGGAAGCTCATTCTGTAGCCTCCAGACTGGGTGCGGGCCCCAGCACCAGCGCCGATGCGCACCTACAGCTGCCTGGGCTGTGTCCTTCAGGAGAAGCCTGGCTTGGCAGGTGACACCTGAGCTGAGTCCAAGCATGCAGGAGGCAATCAGAGCTGACATTCCAGAGACACACTGGGGACAGTGACCATGTCAGAACCCTCCCTGTTTAGAGTCATTGAATCATTTAGGTTGGAAAAGACCTTCAAGCTCATCAAGTCCAACCAGGAACCCAGCTGTCCCCTCCCACCCCCAAACCCTGTCCCTGAGCTCCAAATCTCCACAACTGTGAAATACAGCTGGGGATGGCAATTCAATCCCCTCCCTGGGCAGCCTGTGCCAAGGCCTGAGGGCCCTTTCTGGGAAGACGTTTTCCTTACTATCCAGATAAATCTCCCCTTTCAGACAATGAGCAGTAATGGGCAGTAATAATGCAGTTCTCTCTCTCTCTTATTTTCCTCTCACATAAAAACAAAATCCTTCCCTATAAACAGTTTACCACAGGCAGAATCATTTTCAACCCCATCATTAATGTTTCTTGCGTTTCTTATCCAGAAGAACCAACCAGTCCTAACGTGAGCTCCAGCTGGAATGTCCCACTATAATAGGATTTCCCATAAAAGCAGAAGCTGTAATTAATTGTGATAAAAACCTGGCAGTTACTGCGTTGTTTTTCCATCTCGTAGATCAATAGGAAGTGTGCACAACACCCTCACACTGCCTCTCCTCCTGTAGCAGTGTGTCTTCCGTGCTTTTTATAAACCAGACCCACCATCCCTCTGATTTTCAAAGACCATGGCTTAGAAAATCCGAGGAGTCCAGTCTGGGGGAGCCCATAAATACAACCAAGGAGAACGCTCAGGTCATGTAATAACTCCTTCAGGTTGCAAAGACTCTGGCTGTTGTGTGGGATTTGCTCTGTGTCTGGTGGCAGTAAGGGCTGGTCACACAGTTACCCCTTCATTGCTCTCCTGGGAAGGTGGAGGTAAATATTGTGTGTGTGATACCCTTGGTCTGTGTGCTGGTGCCTTTGGAGAGTCTTGAGTGCCTCAGAGAGAATCAGTCATAGAATCATAAAGGCTGGAGGAGACCTCTAAAATCATCCAGTCCAACCATCAACTCACTCCCACCCTGCCCACTAAACCCTGTCTCCTGGTGCCACATGGACTCGCTTGACACCTCCAGGGATGGGGCCCCCACCACCCCCCTGAGCAGCCTGTTCCAATGTGAAACCTGGGAGAAGCTGAAGGATCTGCATGAACAGCAGGGCTGGCCACTGCCTGAGCAGGGAAGTCACCACAGCAGCCGGGTAGAAGCAAGCTGGGCACTGGCAATGTCACACAAGATGATCTTATCCACAGCATTCCTCTCCTCAGGGGGAAAAGCTGGCATTCCAGGGAAGTCCCTCAGCCCTAATCAATGTAGATAGTGTTTTACTTGGGGACATCTAGTGGAAGAACAATATAGTGCACAGGCTGCATCGCCCTGCCCTGCGCTACAGCTGGCCAGGACGCTCCAAGTCGTCCTCCAAGTCCATAGGGTTTGTAATGGAAACAATCCCCACTTTCAAAACAATCCCATGAGAAGGAACTGAAAGCAGCGGTGTAAATCACCTTAATTTCATTTGAAAAGCAGCTCTGCAAAAAATCTCTAGGTTGTGTCGTGGGGGTTTCTTCTTCTCTTTTCAAGCTGGTAAAGATTGAAAAAACCTCAAACTTTGGAGAAGCCCAAGGTTTGGGGAGAAAGAATTCTTTTGGAAAAGTCATTTACAAAATACAAGGTGGGGAATGCTCTTTATTTTCAGCCTCAGCAAGACCTCATTTGCAGATTGAAGTGATAATAGAGTAAACAAGGGAAATGATGAAATTGTTTTGGAAACAAGAGCCTACTTTCTGGCTCCCGTTGGTGCAGCATTGCTAACAGGGGATGCCTGGCATGACTCGGTCTCCTTGGAATCGCCAGTAACGATGGGAAAGTATCCCTGTTTCTGCTGTGTCCTGTGTGCTGTGCCCAAGTGCTCATGATGGCTGCGAGTCCCAGAGAAACCTGAGAAACCTGAAGTTCACGCTGTTCTTGAGCTGCAGATTTGTTCCATGTCCAAATGAGCAAATGCATTTCTTGCTCTTTGCCATAAAAGCAAAGCGGGGAGGAGTAGAGGAGTATCTGTGTCTGACTAGAAACCTTTAAAAGTACTGGTGGTGGAGAGCAAAGGGGTCTGTCGCTGATTGTCTGGCCTTACTTCTCCAGCCCACTGAGCCCTGGCACTGACAGGACCACGTAGCACTAATCTGCTCGTTTTGCATAAAGCATCCACCAGCTCCTAATGTTCTGGTTTGCTGTTACTATCCCTGGGCTGGGCCTTCTTGGATCAGCTCTTGGTCAGCCCAACCATCTCCATTAAGGTTAGAGAAGTATTCAAGGGAAAGCAATACAGTTACAGCTGAGGAGCTCGTGTTGTGCTTGTGCTCAGCTCGTGCTCTGCTCGGTCAGAGGGGTTCTGTCTGAGCTTACCTGAAACCTAGCGCAGAACTTGATCCCCTTAACAGAAATTGCTCTGGTCAACCACAAAACAGTGAGATGAGAGCAAGTCCTGCCCTCACTCCTCAGCAGGACATGGACCACAGGACCTCTGGAGGTCCCTTCCAGCCTGGAACATTCTCTGATTCTATGTGGAAGTGCACTTAACACGGGCAAATGAATTCCAAAAGCCGTCCTAGCAGCTTGTAGGTGCTTTCCGACATAAACCAGAGCTGGAGCAGGAGCTGCTAGGGAAGGCAGAGCAGCTCTGTAACCGCAGGTCGATCTGAGGACTGGTTAACCAAAGCAGAGTTTAGCAAAGGTCAGAGATCTCAGCTTATGGATTGCAGATCCAACAATCCTTCTGTTGGCTCTGAAGTCGGAGCAGTTGATCTAATAATTATTATTTTCCATCCTGAGCTGGTAGGAGGTCGACTCCTTCCAACTTTTATTTTTCTCCTTTTGGGCTAATGAGATGGATAAACCCCATGAATGTTCTGTATCAGAATCCTTTCTTGACACTCTCACATGCTCCTAAGTATGTCATCAGTTGCACTCCGAGTATCGAGTCCCTGCTGCCAATACACGAGCAGAGGTTTCGGAAAGAGTTGAATTGGAAAAGAGGTGGGATCAGGCTCGCCCACAGAAATGGCTTTTGTGCCAGTGCTAACAGACGTTTTGAGTTAAAGTAAGAAACAGCCAGGAAAAATGTGCAGATGCTTAATTCTCTGCAGGATTTATAATATTATACGGTAAGCGTTTGCACCCTATACAATAAAACCGAGTTGGCTTTACTACATATAAAAGAAAACAAAACAAAAACTCACAAGTTTGACAGCAATTAGGGTGAATAGACATTTATTTTATCCTTTTACTAGCAGGACCAATTGTGATTTTATGCTCTGAAAAAGCTCATTTTAAAGTTTTATGTCTGAAGTGGCCCTGCCAAATCTAGCTTAATATTGTTACATTAAATGGATGGTAAAATGTGTTCTTAAACCCCTCCATCCTGTAAAGGACCTGGAACCAGGGAACTACTGCTAATGAGAGTCAGGTCCTGAAATGCAGCCCTTAAGCATGTTTGCTAGCAACCCAGCTGAAGGTGTTTGCCAGTCCCTCCCAGTACGCATCGTCCTCGCTTTCCAGACTGCATATGCCATCCAAGCTCCCATTGCTTTCCAGCCACCTGGACCACTGGCCAACCCACAGCCACAGCAGGAAACCCAAACTGCCTGGAATCATGCTGGCACCAGGAACACTTTTACAGAGGTCTTTCACATCCTCAGAAGTGGATCTCTCCCTTCCTACACCCCCAAGTCGTCGTCTTCTCAGCTCTTTTGGCTTTAAGAAGAACCGCTAAAACCATTGGCTAGAAACAGCTTCTCCATGGTTAGCCAAAGTCTGGTATCACTGCGTTTTCTTCACACACCCTAAACCTTTATCATTTTGTACGATGTCTCCAGTACGGAGGAGCTTCAAGTGCGTGGCGCTTAGATCCTTCCCATCATTACTGGTCACAGAGCCAGTATAATCAGGTGATTCAACCCTCACAGCACCCCTGGTCCACTCAGGCCTCCTCATCTTTTCTTTCTTTTTGAATGATAAGTTGGATAAACCAGATGAATATTATGCACCAGCAGCTGGGGGTATTCACACATGCCCGTGCTGTTCACTGTGCCACCAGTACAAAGACAGTACAAGAAGCTCTCAAAAGAGCTGAACTGGAAAGGAAATGTTATAATGAGCCCTGCTCCAAGCACGAGGGACAGAGAGACAGAGCTGATGTGGCTGCCTGCAGATAAAATGTCCCTCCTGGTGCATGGGGCTCCTCAAACTGGTTGAGCAGTTCTCCAGGCTGGTATGGAAGATGCCAATTACTAATGCTGCCCTAATACCCAGCAAGGTTCATGAGACTCCTGAAGGGTGTGGTGAGCTTCCCATGCACACCCAGTGCCTTCACTTCCCTCCCCACATGAGACCGGGAAATAACCATGCACAGAGCTAAGAGGAGATAATTACAGGGTAAGAACTGGCCAAGCTGAAGGTTAGCTCTTGCCTGAAGGTAACACGTGAATGCTGCAGGGACTGAGAGCTGCCACAGAAAATCTTCCAACTGCCACCGTGCTGGTTCCAGCAGAGCAGGTCTCCAGGCAAAGTTCACCACGTTGTTCCTGTCTGCGAAGCCGCCGCCCTGGGGAGCTGGGTTCGGTTCTGGGTATTATTTGTGCAAGGCCACTTAACTCCTCCAAGCCTCCAGTCTTACTCAATAAAAGGCTGCAATGTCAGGGTTGTGCAAGGAGGACAGAGCCAAACAAAAGTTATGTAAAACAGAGCTGGAGACGTACTGCTGGCTGCTAGACGTTGTCCAAGAGCCTGCTGCTGAGTGATGCTTTATGGGGAGTGAGCGCTGCCTTTGGAAAGATAGATCATGGATTGATGTGATGCAGTTGGCTGGGCCAGAAACTGATATCAAATTATATATTCTGGTTTGCCTAGATAGGCCTCCCTGCTCCAAAAGGTTCCATGGCATTGGAACAGGCTGCCCAGGGTACCGGTGGATTCCCCATCCCTGGAGGGACTTAAGCACTGTGTGGACCTGGCGCTTAGGGACATGATTTATTGTGACCTAACAGTGCTGGGCCAAAGGTTGGGCTTGGAGATCTTAAAGGTCTTTTCTAACCAAAGAGATTCTGTGGTTCTATGAAAAAAATAAACCCAATATAATTTCATTGCTTTGTAGTCACCCGTTAAACTCAGATGTGACCAATATCTCAGCCTGCATCCTTTCATGAAGTTATTACCAAAAAGCAAGAGCAGCTGTGTCCCTCCCTGCACACAGGATTGATGGGGCATTTTCCTGCAGCCATCCCTCTGCTGAGTGTTGCTAGAGCTGAGTCAGGCCCCAGAACCTCCCTCAGAGAGATGCTGATCTGGAAACAGAACTCATCTTTCCAGAGGTTCTGGTGTGACTGACAGAGAAACACACCCACACAGCTTTCATTTCCACAACCGCTCTGCCATGTTGCTCAGCAGACGTGGTTCAGCAGCGTGGAAAGTTCAGTGTCTGCAACTTGCATTCGTTAGAACACAACCATTTCTTTCTGACTCGCATTGGCCAGCCTTTTCTGTCTTTGGATTCTTGCTGAAAGCTTTGCTAGCTTTCCTAGGGTGGTGATTTCCATTCTCTTTGTTCGATGGCACTTGTTAAACGGTTCTGTTTGACAGACTTAAATGCAAACAGCAAGACCACAGGAACTGGGAAATTAAAAATATATTGCTAATACAATGCCAAAGGCACTTTTATTCCCCCCATGAATGGTTTGACAGCCTTTCCTTGTTAAAATCTAACAGAGCTTGAAAAAAAATCATGTTTCATAGAATCACTGAATCGTTTAGGTTGGAAAAGATCATCGAGACCAACCGTTAACCCGAGCGTCCCAAGGCCGCCGCTAAACCCCGTCCTTACAATGAATCATCTTTCTCTCCAGCCCGTACACATGTTTATCTGTCCCTTGTACCACTGACACGTGTCTTTGTTTTTAAACATCATTTTCTATTTAAAATCTCCACCGTCAACTTTCCCAGGGGAACGAAGGCTGGTTGGGCAAGAGGCAACGGCCTGGCATGGCGATGCCTTGGTGCCAATGTAGGTGGGAGAGTTGTGCAAGGGTTGTGTTCCAGGCAGCTCGGCTGGGGCACTGTGGGCATTGGAGAGAGGCCAATTTTCTCCGCTGCCAACTTGAGGAATAAAATTTCTGATGTGCGGGAAGGAGAAAGCAGCCCGGACGAGGTGGCGGTGTTTCTGAGGCCAACAAGGGAACCCGCTTTCTGCAGGTACAATTAACGGGAAAGAAAAGAAGTGCTGGAGTGGTTTGCTGTTCCTCACACCTTTGTGACGATCCTGGAACCAACCACCTGGGTGGTGGTTAGGAGCCAGTTTTAAAGGTCTCCACCCAGAACAGCTTTTCTGGAGGGATCAAACGATGCCTTTGGGGGTTACAGCTTTAACTGGCTATTGAGTTTAGACCATTGAACCCCAGCCTGGTTTGGGTTGGAAGGGAGCTCCGGGTTCATCCACTGCCAACCCCTTGCCATGGGCAGCGACACCGCTCACCAAACCATGTTGCCCAGAGCCCCATCCAACCTGGCCTGTGACACTGCCAGGGGCTGAGCAGCCCCAACCTCCCTAGCCAGCCTGTTCAAGGGCCTCAGCACCCTCACAGGGTTGTCCTAGCACTAGAGGCCCTCATAAAAAGTCCCTCTCCAGCTTTCCTGGAGCCCCTTTAAAGATATTAATTGTAATTTGATAGCTTGTCCTTTGTAAATTCACCTCTTCACTTGATGTACAGAGAAAATAGAGGCTGCATCCAAGAGAAACCAACAGTAAGAGTGCAACTAGGACTCTCAGCTCACCTTTTACAATCAAATCTGGAAACCCACTGTTTGGTTGGGGTGGAAGTGATGATTTCTTTGTTAAGTGTGGGGATGTCTCCCCATGAAAGCACGAAGGGAAATGTGCTAGAGCGTAAGAGCAGAGATACCCCAGTGTGCCCAGATAGAAAGACTGAGCCCTAACTGAATCTGAGAGCCTAGCACTTGGATGTTGGTCCTGTCAGAGCTGATGGGGAATGTGCTGCTAACTCCAGCCAACTCCAGTAGGCGCCTGAAGCCGAGTGCAATGAGCATGTGCCAGGTATTACTCCGTGCAGACTTGGTGTCACTGGGAGGAGAAGGTACTTCAAGGAGAGCATTAATCTAGGAGGGGCCTAAAATAATTGAGTAACTTAATGTCACAGCGGTTTAGTTTATACAGGCGAAGAAACACTGGCAACATGAGTCAGGCCCTCTTCTCAGCATGACTAATACTCTAAACAAATGTTAAGATAGTGGCATTAAACTCACTTCTCTAACTGCGGCTCTTAAAGGTCATAAAACCAATTCAGTTTTCCAGTTGCAGCTTTTCCCATCTCCTTTGCTGAATAATAATCAGGTCATTGGGCCATTTCCCTTGGAGACTGACCAGTGTGTCCTCAGCTTTATTCTAAATATAGCAATGCTTTTTTTAGCATCGTTAGTTTTCCCACTTCATTTTTTTTTTTCTTTTCACTTTACTCCTTTAAAGTGAATTTAGTGCAGCAGAAAGGTGCCAGATCGACATCACTGGAAAATGACGTTCCAGGGCTGCTGTTTATCCGCAGAGAGCAGCCCGTGTTTATCCGCAGCATACTGGCAGTGCAGGCTGACTCCTGCACCGCCCCACCGCTGTGCCTTAACCTTGACCTGTGGAAACTAGACTGGGCTTAGCCTCTGTGCCTCACGATCCAAAACCACCCCGTGTAGGCAGCCAGCAAGATTACCAAATCCTCTTGTCCTGATGGCTGTGGAACTCAGGCAGCAGCCCACTAAAGCTGGACTTGAAGCATTAATGTCTTCTGTAACATCCTGCTGCACAGCTAGGCAGGCTGGGGTGCAGTCCTAAGGATGAGGGATCTAGTCCAAGCTGAGGTCTGTGGACACCCTCTGTAGTTACCCAAGGAAAGGGACCGGTGCTAAAGGACCCCTGTGTGAGGGAGGTGGCACAACTCCATCCTTCACATTGCTTTGCTCTTTGAAGCTGGCTAGAGAAAAAGCTTAGACTAGGCAGGTGACTTAGAGTTGGGTAGAGTTTAGTGAGTTGAATCCCACCCAAAGTGATTGGAGGGAAACCAACGGATCGAATAGCCTCGTTCTTCTGCTGTGTCAACGGCCATGTATTTTCTTAGGCCCCAGTCCTACAACTCAATTCCTGGAGGCTCAAGCTTCTGCTGCAGCTGGTACCGTGCACAGGGCAGAGCCCCTCCAGGGTGCTCTCTGCAGGCAGGGAAGGTCTTTTGATACCTTGACATGTAGAGGTTTACACAGCACCCCAAACAACGGGGGAAAGGTGGTCCTGTTGGGAGCCTCCGGTTAGGATTGAAACATCAGTTTCTAAGTAAACAGGACTGAAACGAAACGTTAGCAGCCTCTCGCCGCTGTTTATTGTGTCACTGAGAAGTTTTATACGGGGTCTAATCACTACAATTTGCCTCCGTAATTGCGACTTCATGTTTTTTTGCAAAATGCACGATGCTTTTCACTTTCAATCCATGAAAAAATATCGCAGATCGACCCTGACAGCTCCCAGCTTTCTGCTTTCCCCCATGTGCTTTCATTTCTCTTGATGATTCTTGGCTTTCTGCTCTGGACTCTTTGCAGGCCACGGGCCGTACGCGTTACAAGCCAGCATAGCATGATGTCCTCAGATAGATTTCTACTCGTGATGTTCCACAAAGGGTATTCCAATCCAATGAGGCTGCCATCCAGTCCAAGGAAATAAAGCTGTCTTCATGTTCTCGTGTTCCAAATTCTAGAGATGATACAGCTTGGTTCGAGTGACACAGATGCTCCTCAGCACATTGGACTGCAGGCCAACCTTCTGTGTTACAGTCTCTCCTACAGTTTCATCTCTGTCATTCAACCTCATGTAGGCTCTGGCTTCAAGAACAGCACAGTTACCTGTTTGGCACAGTTTGCTATGTTGGCTACACTGAGAAATTCAGTGCTTCAGGAAATGCTTTCTCCTTGGTTTTAAAGTCAGTGAAAGATGAAGGGATAAAGCCCCTCAGCAATAATGAATCCTGAAAGTCTCCCAACATCATTAGTGCAGCTGCAAGAAGACTCCTCATGCAAATACACCCACAAAAATTCTACAGACTGGAGACGCTTAATACAAAGCTGGTGTGAAAGCAGAGACAACGTGTGAGCAGCATTCAGGTGGATGAAGCAAGGATTAGTTCAGCCTGACAGATCATTGCATTGATTGAAAAGTCCATATGTGATCAAAAGTGTGATCTGCCTGCACCTCTTTTACTCTATCCTCTGGCCACAGCACCTCAGCACAACACAAGTCCTGTCCTTTAGTTCCCACAGACAAACAGTGGTGATTTCTTCCCTCGTCCCTTGTGTCCACTGAGACACCACAGCAGCCTCCACATCTCTGCGAAGTGCTCGGGGTGAAGACCACACTCGTGTTCAGCCATCCTGAGATCCCACCAAGCAGTAAAGCCAGAACAAAACGCGGAACACATTTCAGCTCAGATCTGTAACCTGTGAGAAGGAAAAATGACTTCTTAAAAGATATTTTATGCAATTTATTGTCTCAACAAACCCAGCGAGTGGGTCTGCCTTCAGATAGACAGATATTTGTCACTCTATTATTGTTTTACAGTGTCAGTCCCAGACACTTAAGTATTGTTGGAATGTAGTGGGGGGGGAAAAATCATGCTTTAAATCTCCGATGGGGTAATAAACTGCAGCCAGGAGCTAATTGTCCTGAAACTTGATCCTTTACAATATGTTATTGCTGTAATGGGAGTACCCGACTCTACTGCACTGGGGTTTGTTTCACCATTAGCTAGGTAGTACATACACAGTCAGAAAAACCCCCAGATCACAGGTTTGCTCCCAGCTGTAGACTTAAGCACAATTCTCAAAGCGATCGATGCATTTTGTACATTAAGCTAGTAAGGGAGGGTATTAATCCTCATCAAGTTTAATGACTCACTGTGGATTTGCTTCCTACCAACTTTCTTCCACCCAAGAAGTCCAGAGAATGTTGTACCCCTCCCTTCAGGAGAAGAATGAATAATTACCCAGAGCCTGGAAGGCCAGAGGTGAATTGGAAGCCGCACTGTGGAACACTCACACGACACCATTAGTATTTTCTTTTTATGCTAGCATTAAATAATATTTGAGCCCGGGGTGGTCAGCCCGATGGGTGGTTCAACACGCTCAGTGAAACCAAAGAAAGGCTACATCCATCATGTGTTCGGTTCAGGCTTTGCTCTAGAGTCTGGTCTGGTTGGGTTTGGTTTGGTTAGGCCCAAACTAGGCACTAGCCAACCAGATCTTCAAATGCAAAATCCAACCTCTAAACATCAACCCCCAGACTGGATGGGATTTTGGATGGAAAACCTTTTTGAAGGTCTGAAGAAAATGGGATGCTCTTGCTCAGTGTTGTTCTCATCTGTGTTCTGGGCAAGGCCAGTACTGGTCAACAACCTGCTGAACAGGAGCCAGCAGGGAGCCCAGGTGGCACCAAAGGCTAATGGCATCCTGGCTTGGATCAGCAATAGTGTGGCCAGCAGGACTAGGGATGTCATTCTCCTCCTCTACTGGGCACTGGGGAGGCCTCTTCTCCAGTACTGGGGGGCATGCAGGGCCCCTCACTGCAAGAAAGAGATTGAGGGGCTGGAGCAGGTGCAGAGGAGCAATGAGGCTGGGGAAGGGACTGGAGGGAGAGGCTGATGAGATGCTGAGGGAGCTGGGGGGGTTCAGCCTGGAGAAGAGTGTACTCACGGGGGACATTCTCCCTCTCTCCAGCTCCCTGAAGGGAGGTTGCAGTCAGGTAGGGGTCAGGCTATTGTCCCAGGCAACCAACGCAGGGTCTGAAGCTGTCAGGGGAGGGTTATGTTGGATATTAGGAAGCCCTTCCTCAGGGAAAGGGTGCTCAGAGCCTGGACTGACTGCCCAGGGGAGTGGGGGAGTCCCCGTGTCTGGAGGTGTTGAAGGACAGCCTGGCTGTGGCCCTGAGTGTCCTGATCTAGCTGATGTGATGGCTGGGCTGGATTAGCTCAGAGGTCTTTTCCAGCCTCAATGACTCCATGATTCCATAATAGCTGTGCCCAGCTGCCATATGGATATTGTAGCCAAGTAGAATGAGGTTTATTGAAACCGGAGCAATTTTGGGGTCTCGTTTTCATGGCAATTCACTGAACTGTTATTTTCAGCATTTTCCATGCTTTCCCAGGACCTTGGTGCTGTTTGATCCTACTCTGAAAGTTATAGCACAGATAGGATGTAGGTTTGACTGAGAATCTCTGTGTCTGTAGAAGGTGCTGCATCTGCAGTGATGCTAAGAGTGCTGTCTGTCAGTGTTGGGACTGGTTGGGTGGGAAGCTTAAAGCTGAGAAGCCTGTTACTGTTGTACGTGTCTCAGGTGACAGAGTAGCCCATTAAGGCCATGCTGCTCTTCAGGCAGATAACAACAGTCGCTTCTTTACACAAGTGGGAACCTGACAAGCAGACAAACTAATCGACCAGGGTGTGATACTTAATACAACGTTAAGAGCTTGGCACTCGCAGGACTCAGGCACCTAGGGAGCACACGTGAAGCGAGGAAGTGTTTTACACAACCATTTGTCAGGCCATAACTGCTCATTAAACAATGGTCAGTCTCTCTCTCAAAGTAAATTCCCCCCCTCCTGCCTGGGGGGAGCTGAGATGTCCATACACCCATAAACTCCTACGGTTTAGACACAGCAATTAGAAACTAATTACACTAAAACACTTAATCCCAATACGGAGGGGGGGAAAAAACCTGTTGAAATTTGGAGTTGTTAATCCATCATTGGACATGAACAAGTGCCAAAGCGAGGGAACAGAGCTGGGGCCAAAGCAGCTCGAGGAGCTGGCTTTTTTTCTGTTGAGTCTCTCTTTAACCATGAAAGTGCATGTTTTGTCGCAGGGGGGTCTCGCAGTGATTATGTCTCTCCTCAGCTTTCCAGGGCTGTTTCAGAATGTAACAGCTACGTTTTATTCCCAGCCCTCTCTCTCTATCTTAATTCACTTCAGCCACGGCAAGAATTACACTGAAACTCAGCTTTGCTGGAACTAATGAGAAAAACTTGGACTGATCAGAAAAGGAGCCTTTCAAAAGAGATGCTGCAGTGTATGAAGGTCGATTTCATTCTTGCAGTGATTTTTTAAGAGGCTCTGTGACACAGGGGACATCTCTACTTCAGTAGGGGTACCACACGCTGATCACCATGACTTCATACAAAGCGTGAAGCATCTTCTCGGCTGTTGCACACGGAGCTGCCACCTGGGTTATCGTGCATGTATCTCAGAGCATAAAAACTTCTGCACCCAGTGCTCCCAGGTCCTTAATTTAATTAATTAAGCATTTAACTGCTTCTTCGCGTTGGGATGGAACAGGAACTTTCTGACCAAAGGAGGATTTGTTTGCTCAGTTCTGCCTAGAGTTGGCCCAACTCAGGAATTTCCATTCGATAAGAAATTCCCTTGATAAAATCTAACTCAATTTTTCCTTCTGAGATGTCACTGAACTGAGCAGTAAAAACCAGTGAGGAGAAAGAGAAATGTTCTAGCTTCCAGACAGCAGAAATGGTGATCATTTCTGACCAAAGTCAGAGAAATTGCTGCCTAGCTTCAAAACATCGGGATTTCACAGTCGAAAGCTGCTGTGCTGGAAAAAGCTATCGATCAGCTCCGCGTGAAAGATCGGGTTGTGTTTGTGGAGGAAAAGTGAAGGAGAGGCCTTTGGGTGATTCACGTCCCTCCCGGTTCTCCCCTGAGTTTGCGATCGGCCAAAATAAGCATCAAGGTCACAACCACATTCGGGGCTGAGTTTGGCAGGTAGAGCTTATTCCACAGACATCAGGGCTACTCGCAGCTGAGGCGCAGCGGAGCCCACGTTCAGCTCCGCACTAGAGAGGTTGATTGTTTTGGCCTCTTTCCTTTGCTCTAGGGTAAAATAGAGGCACCCTTCTCGGGATATTATTGGTGCGAAATCGTAAGTTACAGTTTTATTACCAGTTGCTGCGTGCGTGTGTGAGGGAGAGAGAGCAGGAGGAGGAGGAGGTGGTGGGTTTAGGAGAACATAACCACTCTTTTGTAACTATGAACCCATTCTTCTTCTCTTTTTTTTTTAACAAAATACAGGTTTCATTTTAGGGAGAGCAAAAGAAAATCAGGCTTTCCAAAGAGACCAACAGACTGACTGTGACCATTCCTATTTCTGTATTCAAGTTTTCCTCCTCAAACTTGATGAATTCTTCCATTTGCACTGCTGAAAAGCTGACAAAGTAATCAAATAGGTGGGGTAGATGGATTTATTCTCTCTTCTATTAACGGCCAAGTTCCATCCTACAAGAAGTTTCATTGTGTTTTCAGCGCTAGGTGAAATCTTGCTGTCAAAGGTTTCAGCTGAACACTGTGAAGGTCTTGGTAACACAGAGACAACCAGACTGTCTAGCACTTAACCAGAGAGCCCAGTGTGTGTGAGCAGGAGGCAGAATTAAGTGGTATTCCCAAAAAAGAGAGTTGTGAGGCCTCAAGCTGTGTTGGGGGTTTAGATTAGACTTTAGGAAGATGTTCTTCACTGAGGGAGGGGTTGGGCACTGGCACAGGCTGCTCAGGGAGGTGGTGGAGTCACCATCCCTGGAGGGGTTTAAAAGTAGCTAGAGCCCTTGAGGCCATGGTGTAGGGGTTGGGGAGATGCTGGGATGAGGGCTGGACTTCATGATCCTGGGGGTGCTTTCCAGCCATGAGGATTCTCTGATTCTATGAACAAGTGTACTCAGTGCTTTTGAAGAGAAGAATGACAGAGTTGATCACATCTTCCATACAGACTAGACATCATTCTCAGTGTAGCTTAACAGTGCCAGTATTCAGACACAGGAGTTTTGGAGGTCTACCTGGACAGTTGTGAATGGCAAAGAAACAGAAAGGTAAAACAAACTCTTCTCCCTTTTGGGCAATGTTCAGTCCAGAGGAGGATCCTCCAGAGAAGGACAGAACAAGGACCCTTCCCATCTGGACCCTGAAAAAACTGACAAATTCATTTCCCCCCCCACCCCCCCGATGGTGTAGAACAACCATGTTCTCCATGTAAAACATCTCCCTGCGTTTCGTTACGTTACAGTTTTCAAGGAGCCACACGTGGTCTGTGTTGAGTTGTAAAGTTCTATTCAATGCCTTGGTTTGCTTCCAAAAAAACCGGCTGAGAAATTTGGATCTGGAATCAGGGTTGTTGGGAGAAATATTTTCCCCCTCCTATTAACTGCGGGATGTTTTCACTGTTTGTTTTGTATGAGGTTATTTGCTTTACCCCATGTCAGAAGCCTCACTTGAGATATTTAGCAGAGTCCAAAACTGGCAGGTTTCAGCAACTGGAAGATCTTTGTGTTCAGCTCAGCAGAACTGGGACCGCGGGGCAGTATCAGGAGTGGTTTGCTGTCATCCCTCTCTCCCTAGCTTTAACTGCCAGAACGTTTAGCTGCACCCTGACACATGCCTCTGCTGCAGCCTGTACCTGAGCCACCTTCATTCTCCTAACGGTGGCTGATCTTCTGCATTTATGGCCAGTCAGGTCCCTCCAGACATCCTCTCCCACTGTGTTGAAGAAATCATGGTCCAGCCATACTTGAGTTCATTTGCAACAGGGACTTAAACACCGCTCAAACGATCTGTATAGGTTGTTCAAGCACGTTTGGCAAGATATGAGCTCACCTTAAGCGCCACAGGGGGCTGGAGAGTGGAAACAGTCTGTTTTCACTCCTGCACATTCCTGGTCCTCCACTTGTATTAATTCTACCTTGTTTAGAAACAAGAGAAGACGCAGGGATGGCAAACAACCTCCATCCAAGTAGACATAGGGATGATTTCTATCCCAGGGAGCACACAGTGACTTCTTCGCTCTTGAAGAGATCCTCTAGAAAAAGATCTAAATTCAGCAAACATTAAAGCTGCCTTGGTATCTTTTTTTTCCCCGATGATTGTTACGGTATTTTGTACCTTCTGTTCCCCTCCGGCTGGGTTTCGAGAAGCCTCTCCCTCCCACCCCCTCCCCAACTCCTTGACAGCAATCGCTAGTTGTAAAATAATAGACCATCAGCCAGCAATAATTTGCAATCCAAACAGACTTGACGCTCTCTGACATTTATTGAAACCTCAGACCCTGTTCGCTGGTTTCAGTTTTCCTCCCTTTGCTCTGTTTTTACAGACAGACAAGTGCTTAGATTTGGGTTTAATAATGAGGAGAAATTTCGTCTTGGCCCAGCTTTGCTTGTGTTGGCTGCAGCGGGGCCTTGCAGCAGACGGGCGGTTGGAGTTAATTACGCTAAATGGTGAGAACATTATTTGACCCCACTGGTTCGGCACCAGATGTTGTACGTTGCCTCTGAGAAACCAGCGCAGACGTAACGCTTTCGAGGCTGGATGGGGAGGGATAACACACTCACAGCTTAGTCACTTCTCTTTTTTTTATGCTGCAGCAGCAGCAGCAATAACTGTCCCGGGACAAGCTCGGGACAAACAAAGCGCTGCTGTGCCTTATTAGCTACAGATGACAACATCCAGCGTCAGCCACTTGGGGCAAATTAGGGTATCATTGTGTTTTTGGAATTGAATGCATCAAAAGTCCACACACACACACACCCCCCTAGAATAAAAATCATTGTGCCTAACTGTACGGTTAGCGTTCTGCCAGCACAAGGTATCGACTTTGGTAAATCCTTCCTGGAAAGTGAACTTTACATTTATGGGCCAGACATGATGGAATTTAATGTTTGAAAATGATTAAAGGATTTTGTTCTTTCCTAGTAACAACTGCATTTATCAAGGTGGCAGACACGGTGGCCTTAGAAAGAGCTGTAATGTAACTGAACTGCCGAGCTTACACTGCCTTGGGGCTGGGAATCCCTCTGGTCTTTAAGCTTTAGGGCTGGGGAATTGTGTCGGTAGATGCAGGAGGCAGGGAGTACAAAGTGTTTATTGACCCAGTCTGTGCTAATAAAGCATCAGCGGGATTACCTGCCCAGGGATTGTCAGGGCAATGCAAAGTAGCACTGACCTTCGTGGAAATCTAGAACTCCTCTTAGTCATTGAATAAACTGTTTGGGCAGTGGAAACGACACCACTTAGGTTTGGGTACGAGAGGGAAACGAGGGAAGGAGCATTCTCACCACTGAACATGTTCTCCCACTGCTGTTGTTTGCTTGCATGGCAGCAACGAGCTCCTAATATTGCCCAAAGCATAGACAGCTTTGACTTACATCTCCTTTTAAGAGAATCACAGAATTGTTGAGGTCAGAAAAGATCTTGAAGCTCATCAGTTCCAAGCCTGAACCCAACTGCTCCAACCCACCACTGAACCCTGTCCGTGAGCTCCACATCTCTCTGACTGTGAAACACAGACAGGGATGGCGATTCAGCCTCTTCCCTGGGCCTGAGGATGCTTTTCCAAAGGAAGACATCACGTATATGTTACTGTAGCTGCCCTCCATCAGCACTTTTCCATCCTGTTCTGGATGCAGGGACAGAGAGCTCACACATCTTCCACATTCAATTCTGAACAGGATTTAGTTACCCATTTGGATGGTTGCAGTCCCAAAGCCTCCGATCGAGTCAGCATTCAGAATCACTTGATAATTCTGATAGCCTAAAGACCATTCTTCATCATAAAGTGATTCAAGTCCTGTATTGCTGCATCTAGAAGAAAGATTGGATGACTCAGAAGTCTCTGTTAGAACTCTTCAATTTTCATCTTGATCTATCCCAGTCCTGCAGTTCCATCTTCTCATTCAAACATTAAGAGCAAGTCCTGTGGAACAAGTGGAGCTGTTTGTAATTGCTGCAGCACAAGTCTGAGCAGAACAGCCCATCTGGTGTTGGTGGTGTAACAGCTCCTGAGAGCTGCCTTCCATGCTGGGGGACTTTGTCTGAAGAGCATCATCTGGGGATCCTTCTGTCCTCAAAGGCTGTACATTCTCTTGATGTATCAAGGTTGAGGATGCCATAAATAGCCAGGATACGGCATCAACACAGCTTGGTTCTGCAGCTAACCCTTTAAAGCAGGAGCAGAAGCATAATGCCATGGCCAGACCTCCTCTGAGCCGGTCGTTATCTGTTAGAGTAAGCATTTTGTACCCACCTGCTTGAACCAGCACCAGTAGGGCAGGAGAGATGTTTCTTGGAGCTGTCTCTGATGTAGGTGAACAGCAGAGCAGGTGAGCCATTCGATCACGTCAGGTAGGCACAGACTGTTCCAGCTGTTTTCCTTCTGGGTGTGTTTGAATCAACAGCACAGCTCACTGTGTATATTTTATGCAAATTCTCTGCCTGACGTGTCCACCTGAAGAGCTCTTCACTGAGCTTAACAGTCGCAGCGTTCTGTTCTTGGATGGGGAAAGCCTGACTGGCTTTGGGATACTGTTTTATTTCCGAGGGATTTAGATTCACTTGCAGACTGCAACATCATCTGTAATTTACTGTGAACCTTGAGAGACGTTAGCTGAAATTTTCAGGAGCAGATTAGGTTGAAAAAATTTATGACAGCATTTAGAAACATTAGACTTAAGAGTGCATGCCAGAGCACGACAAAATAGCAGGTAATAACAGATCTCATTAGAACTGTTTATTTAAATTGAACATTATCCTGTCAGGGGTGTTTGCACTGCTCTACGGGTCTTATTTTCATCCAGATTAACTTCTGCCAGATACAAGCACCCAGAGATGTCTTCTAAGGGACTGCCCAGTGCTTCTCTTCATCCCAATGTGAATCCAGAAACACTTTAAGCACCACAATCCCACACAGTGATGACTTAGTGGCTCTTGACCATCACCACTTTGAAGCCTTAGCCTTCTGGATCAGTGGGTGTGAAAGGCAGCTCTTCATCATTCAGAAGCTGTAGGAGAAATGTTTGCTCGTGGGGTTCAGCTGAACAACCAGAAGGGTTCTGCACCCTAAACCCAGATCAGAAGGCTTAGCTCAACCTTCCCAAACAAAATTTGCTGTCAGTAACATTTAGAGACTTCTTTTTTCTTGGACCATTTGCCCTCATCCCATCATTAGGAATTTGGGAGAAGAGACCAGCACCACTGTTGTTACAACCTCCTTTAAGGCAGCTGTAGAGAGCAATAAGGTCTCCTCTCAGCCTCCTGTTCTCTAGCCTAAATAACCCCAGTTCCCTAAGCTGCTCCTCATATGGCCTGTTTCTCAGCCTCACTGCCCTTCTCTGGCCCTGCTCCAGCCCCTCAATGTCCTTCTGATACTGTGGTGCCCAAAACTGGACTGAAACCCTGGTCACATCTCCAGCAGACCTTAATTCCATAGCTCTTCCTAAAAAATGAGTGCACCATTGCTCAGCTCCAGTCTGGGCAACTGTTTGCAATGACTGTGGATATGAACAGTATTGATCCTGAGGGTGGTCAAAATAATGGTCAGATCACTCGCTAGCTTTTATTTCATTTCTACAAATCAAACTGTTTCCTTCTGTGTTGCTTATAAGAGTTTGGAAAGGTTGGGTCCTAACGCTTTTGAAAGGATGTTCAGGGCCACAGAAAATCACAGGTTCACAGGATAATCCTGGTTGGAAAAGCCCTCCCAGATCCCTGAGTCCAACCATCCCCACTCCAACAAAACCCCCTCAGTCCCTGAGAGACTGACAAACACAACCTGACCCCCTCCCTGCTGCCACTCGAGCAGGGTGGGAAGCACCATGGCTACACAGTTCTTCAACACCTCCAGGCAGGGGGACTCCACTACCTCCCTGGGAAATGGCTGAGAAGTGACACCAGAGGAACCAACTGATTTTCCTGGAGGCTGTTCAACCATGAGGATCTCCAGGTTAAAAAAGTAGTTATCTAAACCAAGATGATAAAGAAGGGAATACTCCACCAACCTAAGACAGGCTCCCTGTTGTCCCACTGCCTTTGCTTTCCATTCACACACCTCTGTGACTGACAAAAAGCAGTCAAATGCTCTTAACTTCAGTGAGGGCATTTTAATAGGAGCTTGAATAGTCACTCCCCATGCTTCATATCCACCTTGTCCTCGCCCTCAAAGCTCCAGTAAACCAGATTTTAGCCTATCAGGGTTAAAAAGAGTCCCTCTGCCAGAGCCCCATCAAACCCATTTACTAATGACGTATATCCGAGACAATATAATGACTTTGATTCATGTTTTTTGGAAAGCTCTTGGAGTTGACTTCCCTGCAAATCTTGCCACTTTATTAATCCCTGTTGAGTAGCTGGCAGCAGCTCTCTGCTTTGTTTGGCTGGTGGCACTGGGTTTGAGATAATGCCCAGCCCTGCCACTCTCGTTGGGGCAAAAAGCAATCAGAAAAACACCTTTCAATAGCAGGTGAACTCTCAGAAGAGCCACCTGCCAGGGCCCTCCAGGATCAGACACCAGTGATGGCCACAATGGCTTTGGCAGGGGGGTTGGACTAGGTGATCTTTCCAGGTCCCTCCCAACCTTCTGTGAGTCTGTGTGAGCTCTGTTACTGATACTGTAGGGGTCAATCATTCCTTTTGCTTCTCACTGGAGGTGCCAGATCTTTGTCAGGGAAGGTCTTTCAGAACAGAAATTCCAGGGTGCTTCTGCTAAACTTGTCATCCCGACAGGCCTTTGCTTTCCTTGGGGCCATCTTCATGTTCATCAGCACAAACAGCATGGTTTGTGCCTGAGAGACCTCCTGAGTTAAGGCAACAGTGCCCTGTTACACAGAAAACCCTCTCAACACAAACATTCCTGAGTCCATTCCTCTATCATGGAGCTGCAGGCTGCACCAGTGGAGGCTCAGGCTGGATATTGGCAAGAGCTTTTTCCTCCAGAGGGTCACTGGGCATTTGAGCAGGATGCCCAGGGCAGTGGTGGAGTCCCCATCCCTGAGGGAATCTAAACACTGTGTGGACATGGTGCTCAGGTTTAGGTTTGGTGGTGACCTGTCAGTGCTAGATCAAAGTTTGGACTTGATGATCGTAAGACTTTCTTCCAACCAAAATGATTCTGGGATTCTGAGCTAGCAAACTTGTAGACTCCCAATCACCAGCCGTGTTCCAGTCTCTTTCTGACTGTGCAGGGTGTCTACACTGGTCATTTTCCTCACTGTTCTAGTTTGCCCCGGTTTATGACCTTCCCACCCTTCAGAGTATTGGATTCACAGTGTTTTAATAACCTCAGGGCTCCCATCCACAGCGAAGAGTCTGGATTACTAGATGCAATTGAGCGTGAGGATAACTAGGTGGACTTGAAATTAAAGAAACTGAGAGGAATCTTAACATTTCTGAGCAGCAGGCGAACAGCCACCAACACGGTTTATTACCAGCAGCGCTGCACTTCGCTGCTCAAATCTTTAAATCATTCCTGCTTGTGTTTTTAAATGATATTAACTTCAAGCCGCTGAGCTCAGTCGTGTCGTTTTTTAGGTAATAGAGAAGAACATTTTCCTTGCTCCAGGAAACGCAGGGTATAATTCTGTGGCCGACGTTGTGGTGATGTTCAGACTGGTTTTTCCTTGCTGGCTAAACTCTTTGAAATTGCACTGTGTTTCAAACTTGAATTCTCGAGCACCTGAAAGAAGCAATCCCATCAGGGACGTGCGGGGGTACAGCAAGAGCAGCTCCTTAGCTCCCTGGCCAGTAGCAGGAAAGGCTTCTCCGTGCTTTCCTAACAGACCTCCTTCACCCTTCTGTCTGGGATTAATTTTGCCTCATTCCTGATGTCTTTGCTGAGCCAGCCAAGCAGATGCCGTTGGTGCGAGTTGTTGTGGTGGGTGATCTACATTTTAAACTAAACAGAATTAATTCTGTGGTCTGGGTGGGAAGCTCACCCCCAGCATTTTTCTGTTCAGATCTCATATTGCAAACAGCAGAAGAATGCAGTGGATGTGATCCCAGACTGGTAGTGGGCATCCGACCGCGCTGCCTGCCCTTGAACCAGGGGTATTGTTTTCAGCCAGGACAGCGTGGTACCTCCTGACATAAAGCAAACACTCAGAGATACTGTCACCTCATAAATCTGCAGTCTTTGGAACAAACGTGCTGATTTGTAATAAATGGCCTGTCTTCCCCTTCTCCCACTCAAACCCAAAGCATCACTAACTCCTCAGCAGCTGATGAGTTGTCTTCTGTGATGTGGCAGGCTCCAAGTGCTGGTGGAACAGACCGGTGACCTCCGCAGCTCTGGTTAGACCCATCCGGTGCCACAGCACGTGCTTGCTGGGCGCTGAGAAGTGCACATGGAAAGGAAACGTTGGCTTTCTGGTGCTGCTTCGATCCAGAGCTGGGCAGTGGAAAATACCACAGTGGCAAAGTCAGATTGTGGCTTTCTTTCTTTCTCTTCAGTTTCTGCTGTATCTTGCCTACAGGAGAAGGGGGAAGCATCTGTGTTATTGCTCACTAAGCAACCCAGGAGAGGCCAGCCAAGCCACAGGAGCAAATTTTAAACAGGGGAGAAAATTCACAGGGATATTCAAGCTCCTAGGCTGGGCTCCAGTTCATGGTGCCGAGTGTCTTCCTACTTCCTATGCTGTAGCCCAGTTACAGACAACAGCGCAAACTGGTTTTCTGATTCTGCTGCAAATGTCAAGGTGCTCTTCACCTTACTGATAGCTATTCACAAACCCCCTTCATACCAGCTCTTCTCACCAGTCTGCACCGAAGAGTGAACTTCCCAGGCTGGATAAAAAGAGAATCCATGTGTCAGTCCTGCCAGGTGGATGCTGGAGCTGACTGACTCTCCTTCACAGGATTCCAGGGGGTTGTCTGCAACCCCCTCCCCCCCCCATTCATTATTTATTAACTGCTAACAAGCAGTGTTTGCCCACAGACTCTCATTTTATGCTGTCAAGCTGCCTAGTATGAACATCAGTGAAACTTCTGCAGAGACAATATTGACCTCCTGACCATGGACCATCAAACAGCTCAGTTCTTTCACTCTAGGAGAGCACTCTGGTGATCAGTACAACCCTCCAAAGCAGATAATGGTTTCACTGGTCAGCTGGGACTGGCTTTTCTGAAGTGAAGAAGCTGGTAATGGCTATAATTCTTTATAAGAACATCTCAGATCTTAGCTCTTCTTTCAGTGACTCAACACAGCAGCAGGCAGAAAAAGTGCCTGGAATAAAACTGCTCAGTGTTCATCCAGTCTGTTTCCTTCTCTGTGCTCCAAAGGACGTCCTTTATCCAAAGCACACCATTTGTTCTTATTAATTCATTAGAACTCCCATGTATTGCTCCAGATTTCTCAGTAGAGTACATCTCCTTCTACCTGTTATTTGATGCTGCTGAAATTCAAGCAGAAGAAAGAGGTTAGGATTGATTACAGTCTTTGGTCGGAAGGATTAGCCAGAGAAGATGGATTATTGTTGTTACGGCACTGCATTTGGGAATGTGTGGAGAGTGATGGGATCTGGGAAAAGCAACAGGAATCTTTAAATCATAGATGAACTTCAATTCTCTCTCATTTCACTCTTCAGTAATAACAGTTAGAGTGATAATAAATAGACCTGGTTAGAAAAATGAAGAATTAAGGTGACAGCCCATGTGGCCTCTGACTACCTGTGTTCATTAGTGGTCATCTTGATCTTCCAGTAGCGTGGCCTTTTCTTGAACTTCACATTCTTCTACCAGCCACTGTGTTTGATGGCTCTTACAACTCTCGGGTGTATCCTGGAGTCTCTCTTCTGTCCCCATCTCCTACCTTACCGCCTCCTGCCCCTGGTGCAGGTTGTGGTTCTTGCACTGACAACCCTTGGTACCAGTATTGGGCCAAGATCTACATATTACTGCTACCAGAGCGAACAGGAAATGCTCTGTGTTCCACTTCACTCTGTCACACACTGAGCAAACCTTTTGGGAAAGTGCTTGGCACAAGTGCTAAGGAAGGATTTAAAAGCTACTGCAGGCTGCTTTCACTCCCCAGATTTTCCAAAGGAGAAGGCACTCCCATTAGCTGCCAGAAGGAATCCACATGAAAACGCAGTGCCCCATCCTACAGTGCCTATTTATAGGTGCAAACAGAGTGATTTAATTCAAGGAACTCCTATTCCTCCTCAGACTATCAGCTTCCATTACTATCAGCTTCCGTTTCTTTCCCTGCACACTGCTGCAAACAAAGGGAGTGTTTCCCTGTCTGGAAGGATCTCCCAGGAACATGCCCATACCAGGGGGATCTTCCACATGAACTGCACAGCCTGCAGCACTCCCTGTTTGCTGTACAAACCAGTCCCCTTAAAGACTCAGCTGGCTGGACACTTACAAATCCAACCTGAACTCGGAGAACCTCTACTCTATTAAAAACCTCCTTGTCCTGTGTGTGCAATGATCTTGTGTATTGGCAGAGTGAGCAGGGAGGTTCATCACCCTTAAAGATACAGCCTGGGCATGATTAAACTGTTCTTCTCCCCATCGTAACGACAACTCGTCACAATAACGACGACTTGGACCATGTCACCCTGTTCAGCACCTGGGCACAATCTACAGCACCGTGAACTCAACCCTTCTTTTCCTGTTGAAGGAGTTCAATCAGTTGTGCATTAACCGTGCCGGTGGTTTGCCATTGTTACAACCAGGAGAGATTAAAAGCAAAGAGGAGGGGAAAAAAAAGCTCTGACGTAGTCAAGGCCAAAGCGAACAACATCAGAAGCCTGATCATTTGTCACCTCTGGTCACTCGAAACCATTATTTCTTTTACACACTGTAATTTCAGATAGACTTTGTGTAAACAGTGTAAAGATTTATTTTCTCAAAATATCAGAACCACTTAGCATGAGTCACAAGCTAGATTTCAGGCAGATAATTTTCTTCTAATAGATTTTTGGGTTAACAAGATAAAAATTAACATGAAAATGATTATGTGCTGACTGAAGGAAACCTGGTTTTATTTTGTTCCCTATTTGTTTTACAAGGGAAGTCTTCAAATATCTTGCAGGGGCAAAAATATTTAAAGTGTTTGCACATGTTTCCCATTTCCATTTTATAAGATTCATTCACAGTCAGCCAAATGCATCTCTCTCTCTCTCTCATTCTTTCTCCCTCCCTTTCTTTCGCTCGTTTTTCTCCTTGTGATACCTCCTTAATTAGTCTTTAAGGCTCCGAAGGTGCTTTTTTTTCTGTCTGTCTTTTTCTTCCAGACGTAGCGAGCGATGCTGGCAGTGAAGTCATGGGGCTCTAAAACCAGTGCTGGATGCTCCTCAAAGGCTTGTGGGGTGTCCTATGATTTGCTCTTTCTACTTGGTATAAAGGAGCAAAGTGGAGATCTAAGGCCTCTGCGTCATTGTGTGACTGAGCTGGATAATGTAGAGCTGGCTTTGACTGCCAAGTTCTAGCCCCTGTGAAGGCTTTGCCACTGGGATCAGCATGTAGCTCCATCTTCAAAGGGCTGCAGTCGGAGACGAAAGTTCTCATCACCATGGCTCCGGGAGTGCAGGGAAGCCAGGGGGTTTCCATTCCTCCTCCTCTCCAGACCCTGTGAGGTCTCTGCTCCGCTATGGGCAAGAGGACAGGCCATTTCTGTCCAGTTCACTGTGCCACCAGAGGCAGAGCCACCATGAAGTGGGAGATACTGTGCCAAGCCACACAGAGGACAGGTCCCAGTGGGGCTGTTTGCACTCGAGGGCCAGCCCTTAAAAACATTTAGGCTCGTCATTTTCAGGAGTTAGGATGTTTTTTTCTCTTTCTCAAATCTGCTCCAAACTGGGTGCAGACAGGAGTAACAGAGCAGCCCCGAGTGGCTGGGAAGCTGCACACAAAGGATTGACTCTCCTCTAAACCACCCGGAGATGCTGATCCCAGTGCTGTGCCCTCAGGCACCAGCCCATCCCTGGGCTGTCCGCACTGACCATCCAGGATAACTTCTGCAGTCACAAGTGCTGGCAGTATCAAACACAAGTTAATGTGGCTCCAGGGCCCTTTGCTGATGGATGTGGCTGCAGCAGCATGGTCAGGGCTGAACTGAGCCTCTTTCAGGAGAATCTCATCACAGCGAGGAAAGCTGAATTATCTTTCCAAACTGATCTTTCTCCCCATCAGCTGAGTTTCAGCACCACAGTGAACTCTCATTTCCTGTTTAGCAGCAGAGAGAAAAGAAGGATTTAAAGTCGGGACTGAGGAGACTATTAGTCCTCCTCGCCCTTGCTCAGCATTATGCTAGCCCTGAAATCTCAGAGAGACCGTGATGAGTCATTTCAATCTGTTTAATGTCAAGTCAACAGCATTTAAGGTGAGGAAAAAGTCTTGACTGACGTTGATGTTAAATGAACAAGGAATAACTGGTACTTCACCAGAACGGAGCAAAAATGTGCTCTCACCACAAAGCAAAAAGAAATAAGGGAGAAGAAAAGGAAAGATCCCAACTAAGGAAAGAAAAAAAACCCCCAAGAAATAAAATACAGCTGTTTGCAGGAGATCTCTGATGTGTTAAAACTGGGACTGGAAGGTTGCCCTTCTGCTGGTGTGCATCAGCAGATCTCTTTTCAAAGTGGGCAGGGCTTCAGCAATTTCTGCCCAGATCAAGGGCTGAAGCCCTTCTCTGCCTGAAATCTTGTCTGCCCTCAGTCTGCCTCATGACTCCCACAAAGTAGTTCCTATTTGGATCAGTTCCAAAGGGAAATCAGACTCTTTGACCCTTCATGATCGAATGGATTTGAGCTTAGACCTAGGGCTGTGTGCATTAAAGAATACGAGAGACCCTGTGAGCATCCTTGTGGTTCCACACAGCAAACCCTCTCATCCAAAGAGCAGCGAAGCCACACCAGCACCCCCCAAGGTCAACAGCAGCCTCAGGAGCCCAGCACCAGCAGAGAGCCCCATTCCCTGCTTTCAAACCGCTTCTCCTTGTCAGGTTTGGAGTCTGCCCTACCAACTCTACCACAACCTTCAAAGGCAGCACCTGAATCTTGCTTCTCCTCCTTTCTTCTCTTGGAACGCTCTCAGCAGTCACCACAGAGGCTTTGCTAAACATGTCAGATTAAAGGTACAACCAGACGAATAAATGCAGTCCATCTGAGGGCATGTTTCCTCTCACACCCTCGGTGCCTGTCAGCGTTTTGAATAGGATTCAGAAACATGTCCTTGAAGCTGGCTGGAATGTAGCTTAATGTATCGGGGGCAGCATTAGAGAAAGGAGAGAAAAAAGGATGGGGGAAGCTTTCATGGAAATGTACCCACCCCTCCACCCCCCCACACACC
>VZRI01005360.1:126838-140624 GCA_013397515.1 Upupa epops
TGCTGCAGAGCACAGCTAAACAAGCCCTGCCAGCCTGGCAGTGGCAGCCCCCAGCCATCCCACTCTGCCTGGGAGTTCAGTGAAGCAGTTTGTGCTGCAGTCTCTGTATCCTGGGGTTTTCTCACTCTCTTTTCAAAGCTTGTTTTCTTTTTTACCAAACAGCAAGAGGTGGTTCATTTCAACCACTCCTAGCTGCCAGCTTTCAGCACTGGATGAGGCTGGTGTGCAGTGAATACTCCTCTTGTAAAGGGAAACTGAGGCAAGGGGTCACAAACCTTCTCTATTCCCTGTTCAGCTCTCCTCCCTGCCTGGTTTTCTTTGCACAGCCGCTCTCTCTAGGAATAACCCATCTTTCCCTGGCCAAGATTTTATCCTGATCTCAGTGCAGGGAGCAGCACCAGACCAGCCAGTCCCTACCCGGCCCTTGTTTTACTTCTATTTGCATTAAGCTTGCGAGAAGGAAGGATTTCTACAAACAAGTGGTTAGGGTTAGGCTCTTCCTGAGCAGACAGATGCTCTTAGCACACAGGAGAGTCCCAGGGGGAAGGTGAATAGAGCAATCAACAGATGCAGGTGTCTCTACCAGAAAACACAGCATAGAATGAGCAGTGTTTAACCTCCTCATAAGCTGCACAATCTCACCACTGCTCAAAATCTTTAGCAAGAGGAGAATCCTTCAAGCACTGATTTCAACCACAGATACTGCTCTGTGCTTTTGACTGCTCGTTTTCATTTTCTTCTTGTTTAAAATCTCTCATTGTGGTTTCATTTACTGTCAAGCCTTTAAGTAGATAGTTAATCCCAAAGGCTTTTGGGGCCCTATTTTACTCGAGAGCTGAACCCATTGTAGTTTCATCACACCGTCCTTCCCTGAAACCCCTCTGGAGTTCAGGTGGGTGACACTGCAAGTGAAATGAATGAGCTCTATGAGCCCCCCGATGACTTCTGTACTTTTCTCAGCCACGTGTGCTTGTAGGAAGACAAAGTGCTGTGTTACACCGAAAGAAAACCCATGCGGGCTCCTGTGCATTGTAGGGTACTTAAAATATCTCCTTAAAATGTAGATTTTGACTTTGTGCCCAGCGCTGCCTTGAAAGTTTTGCTATTAAAGCCTAATTGCTAAGTAAATGTTCGCTCAGCATTTCTCAGTGGAGGACAGAGAGAAAGTGGTTAGGGTTAGGATCAGCTTTGCTCCTGGTAATCTGTGCCTTTCATTTTTTATTTAAATTCTACTACTCTTCCATCTTGGAAGGGACTGCACCTCTCTGTAACCAAGCAGGGAAGGGAAAATATATTCCTTTTCCAGGAGTTATTTACTGCTTCCCACCCAAAAGATGGATTTCCCTTCTCTCGGGTTGCTGGCACCACCATTTTCCCCTCAATACTCCTGATATGTCACAAATCACTGCTGGGTTACTGACTTGGAAGCAGTCCCCTCTGTGCCTCTCCTGAACAGATTGGGAAGCTGGTGGCTCCGATCCAGAAGTGAATCCAACACTGGGGTATAGGAAACACTCGGGCTCATGGATTTTTCTTTATCTAATAAGGTGCATGGAATTCATTAAGCTAAGCTTTAATATGATCGTCCTGTTCTGTGACCTGGGAGCTCCATACCTGCAGAGGGGTGGGGAGGAGGCAGGGTGCTCAGAAAAATGACACTGGGCACCAGCTCCAGGCAAGCACAGACGTGTGCTGGTGAGCACCAGCTCCCTCCCTCCTCGCTTTGGAGCTGCACAGCTTCCCTTTGCTCCTGAGACAGAGCAACAGCAGTTCTCAGTTTTCTCTGAGCTGCCTGTTGAGCAAAATCTCGATCTTGTTTTGTCTGCCTTCCTCATTCCATAACCTGTAGGATCCTTTCCTGATTACTCCTTGGAGTCTCTGCTGGTGACTAGAGGTTGCCCTGAGGATGTGAACTGCCAGAGGTACCCAGCACCACAAAAACCTTTCATAGGAAAAACAAGGAAGGAAACTGTTGTCTCCTGCTGAGTAGCTCTGTGGTGCTGCAGAGCCAGCACTGAGGGACAAACCTTGCCCCTCCACTACACAAGGGTTCTCCCACCTGAGAGATGAAAAGCAAAGGGAAGGTTTTCTTTGTAAATAAGAAGTAGAGGTTTTACTTTGATTTCCTTCTTTACCTGGGGAAGGATCCTGTGTCTTGTGCGGTTCAGCTCCCCACGCCTGGTAAGCTCCCAGTCATCAGGTAACACTAATAACAACAACAACCCAGCTCTTTTCTATTCCAAGGTAGATGCTTATCTGAGGGAACTGCTCAGTACTCCAAAGCAGCAAGATTTATTATTTGCTGTTTATTTGATCTTAGGGGTAATTGCTTAATTAAAGCAATTAGTAGCTGCTTTCAAAACCCAAAACCATTACTATGCTCACAGCCAGCGAGCAGTTACTCTAACCATAGGACCTCCTCCTTGCTCCTTGGCAGTGCCAGCCCAGCTTGTAGTAGCTACTCCATGTACTGTAACGTTCATCTTCACTGCAAAGCACCCCATAGTGGTGTAGGACTGGGTTCTGGGACATCCACAGAGCTTCTGCCACTCCAGGGACAGTCTGGCAGGAGTTTGGCAGGAGCTGGAAGTAGATTTTAAATTGAAGTGCTTAAGCTTGCTGAACTCTTTCAGGAGTTTGCTAATAAATCTTAACTTCGAGGGATATTTGGGGGCATTGGTTTTCTTAGAGGAATCCTTCCTGGCCGTAGTGAATTCATCTGAGTTCTTTTGTGCTTCTCTTGAGAAGGTGCTAATAATGTGTATGTACATGCTGCGAGCTGTAGTTAAGCCAGGACTGTGATGGAAACCTGTGTAGAGGATCCACTGGGGATTCCAGAGGAGTCATAGAATCACAGAGTGGCTGGGGTTGGAAGGGATCATCTAGTTCCAAATCCCCTGCATAGGCAGGGACACCTTCACTAGATCAGGTTACTCAGGGCCCCATCCAACCTGGCCTTAGACAGTTGAAAAGCTTGTCAGCCAGAATGTAAATAAGCAGAGGGTCCAGATCCACAGTCCTGAAGGGAGAAGAGGAAATTGAATTCGTTTATGGCTTCACTCTCTCGAACCCTCCCACAGCACAGGAAGCAGCACGCCATGTAAAACCTATAAATAGCCATTCGACTTCAGGTTCTCTCCCAGACAGAGTCAAAAAAACCCATCAGAACTGCTCCCCAGGGACAAACATGATCTCTTCTCCTTGTTTGAGCTGTCAGCTTGGGCAGAAACGACAGCAGCTAATTAAATCTTGGTTAATTTATTTTGTCTGATTCAACAAGCGCCTGTCACACAAATGGCTCAGTGAGGCAGAACTTCCCTTCGCTATAGACTTCCCATTCTCTCCCCCTCTGACGCAGGCAGAGTTGACCCGTTTAACTCCACTCAACTCCNCTTAGAGATCCAAGAATGGTCTCCTGTGGCCTCGGGTGAAAACCCCAAGCTTTGAGAATTGGGCTATCACAAAATAATAATATATTAATAACAATTATTAATATATTAATAATTATATTAATAATATAATAATATCAGGGAGAGCCTGAACTACCTAAGGGCTTGGGAAAGGTGGGGACAGCAACCCCTCAATTCCACAGTGGCTGCTTTCGAGTGAAATGTGTTTCCAGTTTGTTTCAGTCTGGGTTAAATATTTATTGTTTGGGTAAAGCAGAGTCCCCTTTCATTTCCCCTGAGATTTTCAGCTGCTCAGTTGCCTTTTCCAGCGCCACAACCACTGATTGCACTGCACCTCTCCAATCTTCACAGAAAGCATCCGTTTTTGTTCAAAATGACACTTCATAGCTGTTTTTTGAGGAAACATTGAAGGGTGGTTGCATTTTGATCTCTTCTGACATGAAACTATGGATCCAGCCTGGCTTTGGACCCAACACGTTTACACGAGTCACCCAGAACCTCCACCAGTGTTAATTAAGGAGCTGAAGGTGACTAACAAAGGACATTTCCCTGAGGAAATTAATATGAAAGTATTAATAGTAGTAATAATAACGTAGGCATTTATCATTCCCATGCCCGGGAAGGTGGGGAAATCACGCTCACAGCCCCTCTCATCCATCCGGAGCAACCGTTGCCTGCTTGGACACGCTGCCATTTCCACCCTGCATTCTCTGGGAGCTCTGTAAGGGCAAAGCCAGCTCCAAAGAAAGCACTGTGAAGTCTGATTGTTCCGAGATAATCAGTTGAGGAAACAGGTAAAAGACAAACCCCGGAGGTATTTATCCTTTCTTTTATTCTCCTGCAAAGGGGATGCACTCTGCAGGCCTTTCACAGTTCAAAACGCTTCTCATAAACAGACACAAGAGGCAAAACGTCGCTGGGTTTGAAGCCGGAGGTGATCAGATTAGAAGATGAGATAAGCAATTAGCAGAATTGTTCAAAGTACCAGCTGAAAGAAAAAACCAGTGTGTCTCCATCACACACCCGGAGCACCAGCTGTAACCTACAGCTGTTCCCCTGCTCACATTCAGCCTGTTTACATAAACACCCAACCCTCCTTCCAACTTTGCTGTTGCATTATCTTCTCTAATGGGCGATTCCTGCACTAGGAGACCTGCAGGTTGAAATGAAAGCTCTAATTCTTCGCTGGCATTCGGATCCCAACGTACGTGACTCTACAAAGCACGGGCAGTTCCAAGCCCAGTTTTCTCCAACAGGAATGTACCCGCAGCACATTGTGCACTTTACATCAACTCCCGGCGCTGCAGCTGAGGGCATGAAAAGCTGCCAGGGATGGCAGGAGTGTTGAGTCACATCAGGGGAAGGTGGTTTGCACAATAACTCAGCAAGCTGGATCAGGAGCTGCGTTGTTCAAACCTCTCGAGTGTGTGCACAGCCATCGCCCGCCGAGGAGAAGCTTCTCATGCGTTTCATAACATTTAGAGTATAGCAGCAGAAATTAAGGGACAAACTGCCTGGAGATCCTTAGGCACCTAGGGGTGAATCATAGATGGTCTTGTTTGAGGGGACATTTCATGCTCCTTCAAGTCCAGCCCCCTGCAGTAAGCAGAAACATCTTGAATCAGAGCAGGTTGCTCAGAGTCTCAAGGTCCAGCCTGACCTGGAATGCTCCAGGGATGGAGCTTCTCCACCCCTCTGGGCAACCAGGGTCTCACTACCCTCAGTGTAAAGAATATCTTTAGTCTGAATAGATACCTATTTACCCTCTTTTCGTTTAAAACCATAAGCCCTTGTCCTGTCACAATGGCCTCTGATAAAAAGGCCAATCTAAGTGCTAAAAGGCCACAAAAAGGTCCCTCCAGGGCTGCTTTTCTCTAGCTGAACACCCCCAACTTGGTCAGCCTGGCCTCACTGCAGAGATGCCCCCATCCCTCTCTGAGGAGTAGTTCTAGCAGCATTCACAAAGCTTGCCATGAAGAGGAAACCCACCTCATAGGACTTAGGACCCCAATTCACTGGCCACCAAACACCACAAAATTGATGGTTTTGAAAATTGTGTTCACCCCGATACAGTCCCAGCGCTCCTGCTGTTTGCAAAGAGCTGGTGGAGCCGTTCAAGCAAGAGTGAACTGAAAATATCATTGAGCCATTGCTTTGCATCTTTCTGCCAACACTGGAGATGCTGACGAAAGATAATGTTGGAGATTCAAAGCTGGAGAGAAGAAAAAAACCCCAAATCACCCGGTGGTTTTGTGATGTCAGAGGAAGAAGGAAGCCAGCTTGAAATGAAGGTCTGCTCTCAGGCTCTAATCTTATAGACACCTACTTAACTTTAAGCCAATTAAATCAATGGACTACTTAACCTTTGCCTACAGGAGAAAGGATTTGCCAGCACAGTTTATATTAGTGCCCCAAACAAAATAAGCAATGCTCCAAAAAGCTCTCTTCTTTCAGCAAAACTCTATCTGCCCGTGGTGTCACGAGTATAAAACTATGGGCAGATACTGGTAGAGAAAATCCTGCCGCTAAGTGCCACCAGCACAACAATTGCTTCTGTCAGAGTCAGCCCCCCACACTTAAAATCGGGCAGCAGATGAAGCACTTGTGAGATGAAGGGTTGGTTTTCCAGAGCCAGCTTGCACAGAGCTGGTGTTTGAGCCCGTTTTGAGCTCATGGCTCATAGAAACCCGCTGACATGTGTAACGAGCCACGGGCCTGGGAGCTCAGAGCGATGGGCATGTCCAGGGCTCTAGGGCTGACCTGGACAGACTCCCCCGACCTCCTTGAGGCTTCCAGCTCAGCCGTTTCCCCGTGGCTGGAATGTCTCCAGGGGTTCCTATTCCCCTACGAACAGAAGGACTAAAGCCACCAGGCAGGGCAGATGAAGAAAGGCCAGTAGGAGCGGCACCGCTGGCTGTTTGCTTTGGTCAGTTTGTTCTTACCTAGGAGTGACTTCACATCCCGGTGTGTGCAGGGAGGTGTTGTTGTTCCTCAGAGCTAGTTAGAAAGAAATGTTGCGTGCTAACTTTAATGAAACCCAGGGCTCCCCTGAAACGGCACCAATGGTCTAATAACACGTTACATCATTTGTCACTGGACACGTTGGGAGTGTGTCACTGCGAACCCTTTAAAAGCCGAGATGGAAGTGGTGTGAAGACAACCGTGGCCTCAGCATGGTAACCAAAAAAAAAAGGAGAAACAAGGAGAATCATTTGTAAAGGTTTTTCTGTCTAATATTTAATATTTACGCTGGACACGTAGAACAGGAAAAATCCCGAGGCCTACGCTAACATCTGCCCAGATGTTAACTCCATCTGTCTAGACGTCAGCCCGAGGACCTGACGTTTTGTGTGCGATGGGGAGCGTTTCAGGAGTTCTTTTTTGCTTTAATTATTATTATTCTTTTGCTTGCTTTTCCTCCCCCAGATGGATTGTCCTGTGCGCCGGTCCCATCACTCTTTGCTCTGGGCCATATGGTCAGATGTCATTAACCCTGGAGAGCAACAGCCGCACAAAGTGGAACCATATGTTCGTAGCAAAGATAAATAGTAAATAGGGCTGCGGCGGTTTGTGAGGACGGGGCTTGTGTGTCGGGAGGGGGTTTCGGGTGAAAATGGACATGAATAGCTTTTGGTGGCAAAACACACGGACAGACAGGCTCTGGCTCTGCTCTGCAAAGCCTGGTGGCTCCGTTGCCCTCTGGCACAGCAGCACAGCAGCTCCTGTTCTAGAGGAGGCTTTGCAATGTCTGCCTCCTGCGCTGCAGGAGGGGAGGGGGAGATGCTCTTCTCTTTCATTGCCATGTTGAAATGATGCTGAGTAGTGCAGGCTAAGTTCCCCTGTCTTTCATCACAGGGTCACCACCAGCTGCAGTGGCCTCTCTTGTCAGCCTCTCCCTTGTGGAGCTTGATCTCCATCAACTAATTCTTCTAAATATCTTATTTCCTGTCAATTTCATGTGACAAAAAGGTGTGTTTTTTCTCTGTGCCAATTCTTTTCTTGGCTGTCATCATTTTCCAGCCAAATGAGAGATTTCCTTTGAGTTCAAGGATACTGTGGCAGCTCTTTCAGAGGAGGGTAATTCCATGGGACACCAAGGGGCAGGGAGTCAGTAGCTTGTTCATCTGTCTCTCACCCAACAAAGTCACCCTGACACCTCAGTGTATCCAGGAGAAGACAGGAAAATGTGCCCCGACAGCTGGTGAGACAGCCTGAATTGTTTGGCTCTTGCCAGGTGTCACTCTGAGCTTCGGTGTCTGTGGCAGAGAAGCCTGAGCTCCCGTTTCCCGACGTGGGCAGGGTTATTGCACACTAAACCCCGTTGTGTTTCAACAGTAGCACAGCAAGCCGGTGAGTAATGAGCGGATACACGTGCCAACGAGATATTTTTATAACATCCACTCGTTTGGATTATTTATCACGAAACAATAACAACAACATCACCTGGAGAGAATTACACAGTGATGCAACCCTGCAAAGAATTCGGGCTGAATCTGACGCCTCGCCAATCCGCCCGCGTCCCTTTGAACCTCACTGCAGGCCCACCTTTATCTAGTGAAGGAAGAAACTTTGTAATCCCAAATACTCCTCTCCTTTCAATGCACAACCTCCTGACAAACCCAGAGCCCTAAATTTAGAGCAGGTCAGAATGGGGCTGATAAGATGATGCTGGAGGAAAGGTTGTTTCATCCTGCCTGAGCTCGGCACAAGTATTGCCTGGGCAAGGCCACCTCAGCAGCCAAGCTTCCCAGTCCCCCTTGGTGTTTGTTTGTTGTCCTTATGCCAGGCAGCTTAGTTGAGCCCAGAACCACACACGTTTGTGGTGAGTACCTACAGCATGTTTGTTTGGGTGAGCAGCCCAGCGAGGGAAAAAACAGCACGTGCAGCCACGTAAAGTGCTAAGGACACAAGGACACAGCCCAGAGAGGTCTCAGTGCAGAAAGCTGCTAAGGTTTGACTGGTTTTAGGAAGGATCTCGGGATACAACACACAGCAGCACCTTTTCTAATCCTCTCTGCCCCTAAAGGTCAGCTCCCTGACCAGGCTGCTGGGTTTGACCGACCCATCTCACCCTAGGGATAACTGACTTAGAATCACAGAATCATCAGGGATCAGAAGGGACCTCGAAAGATCATCTAGGCCAATCCCCCTGCCACAGCAGGATCACCCAGACCAAGTCACAGAACGGAGCATTGCAGACTGGAAGTGATGCAGAAGGATCATCCAATCCATGGGATAGTGTTTGTTGTATTGCCATGGGATGTGATCATTCTGCTGCATTTCTCATTCAATACAAATAGGAAAGATCTGACAACAGGTTTCCTATGGAAGAGATGAGATGAACAGACTAATTTTGACCCAGATGTAACCTCGGGCAAGATTATGAGCCTGAAGGTGTCCTGGCCTTAAAGGCTGAACTACATCCCAGTTCCCACTCTTGTTCTCTCGCCCTGAGGCAGCCTGGTTGCTCTGTAGATGCACGACTGGGTGGGATGCAGCCTGAAGGAACAACCCTTCCTCCAGCTGCTCCGCTTTCTGTGTGGAGCCAACCCACATTTCTTTGCCTGGATGTTGTATGCTGCAGACAGGCCAGAGAGGCCTGTAGTCCTTGAGAACGTGCCTCTTGCCAGCCCCAAAAGCTTCTGCACCTCTGCTGTTGTCCCCAGCATGGCCAAGGATGTGAGATACCACACTCTGATAGAAATACCCCATCTGGGAAGCAGCTATCAGGTTTCTTCAGGCATTCTGGGGTATCCTCTGTCAACTCAGCTGAGCTGCTGGTTACCTCCCCTAACGCAGCTAATTTGATCATATTTAGCGTGTGTTCTTCACACATGATCTGATTACAGTTCCAGTGCTCTTGGTTTTGCTTATTCAGGCTGACCTTAGGCATCTCCTGCCATCCTCTGCCATGGTCAAGACCTCCCAGCTTGTTGCCTGGTGGCCCCCAAAGGAAGGTGTGAAGATTAACAGCCTAGAGGATGTATTTAATGAATGGCAACAAGGGATTAGTGACACAGTGTCACCTTTCATGGCCTCTTTAAGCAGGCGAGCTGACACCCGTTTATTTTTGTTTGCACTGTTGAGTAAACTCTGGAAACCGACTGGATTTACAGTCTCTGCTCCCCTGGAGAGAACCCTCCTTCTGTCCACCAGCCTTTGCTTGGGGTGACGATCAAGCTTGTAAACTCTCTCCCACCTTTATCCCAGGGATATCCTAGGCCTAAAGGTTTTGTGTCCTTCTCCTGCCTGCTGAAAATGCAGGGAGAGGGGTTTGCTGGGGGAAAGATTTTCAAGAGTTTTGCTTAGCTCAGGATTCCAGCTCTCCAGACCCACATTCCCTACCCTGAGACCTGTGGAACATCTCCTCTGCCAAGGTTTAACTGCTAGGGAGCTGCTGCCCTCCAACCATACCTCACAGTCCTCTGTTTCCTGGTTGTTTAGGATTGGTAATGAACTCTAAGGCTGTGCAGGCTGTAAATGCAGAAGGGTTTCCTACTGCAGAGCCCTGGCCGTGGAGGTTGTCTGACCACAGCCAGTTACAGTCATGCTGTTGCTTATCCTTACTCCACCAATTGACATCTGGACTCAAACTCCCCACACGGCCCTCAGGGACCAAAGCAATGTCCTTGCTCCAGCACAGTCTTCCTGCTCCTGCTGTCTTTCAGGCCTTTCCACAGGATCCACCAGCTTTGCTGGGATTCTGGATGTTCTTGAAGCCCAGTACATGTGCCAGGCTCAGTACTGGGCTAGACTGGGATACATTATCCTCATAGGATGGTACTGGATAAGGTTATCCCACACTTCTCCCTGCAGTAAACTCTGAGTGTTTTCTACTGTCTCTGCTTTCAAATTATTCTTTATGCTGCTCACAGAGGTTTCCTTAGGGGTTGTCTTAAGTGCCACCAAGGATCCTACAACCATCAACTCTTGCCAGTCCTCTCATTTTTTTAGATCTCTTGAAGGAAACCACAGATTGGGTTTCACTGTGACACCCCAAGATTTACATCTCAGAGCAACCTTGGGCCCCCAGAGGAAAGCACCCACAGGAAAGCACAAAGCCCAGCTGCACGTGTGGTGGGGATGGGAGTCCTGGGCTCTGTGTACAGGGTAATCTCTGCTGCTGACAGCAAGTAGATACTTTCTGTAGTGGTGGGGAAACAGGGACTTTTATCTGTGCTGAGCAGCTCTCCATGGCCAATGTTGCAACATCTGAGGCACGGAGCAGAAACGAGTGTCCCCGAAGAAGCCAACCGACTGGCTTTGATTTCTCTCCAGTTCAGGGAGGCTCCGGAGATCCCATCTCCCATCGCATCAAGGACAGTCGCTCGTATGTTTCTTTTTCACGGAGAAGGAAACAAACAGCCTGGAGTCCTGACCCAGCAGTATTTCAGAGGAATGTCGCTCTGATCTGGCCCTGATGCAGTTCAAATTGTCTTTGAACGGGGGTCCCGAGCTGAGCTGGGGCTTTGGAGACTGCAATTTCTTGACAGGAATGGTTTGTGGTACAGTGGAGACCTGAAACAAAACCCAACTGAACAAGAAGAATTCTCTTTGAGTTGTTTATTCTATTTTTATGTCTTTTATGCACATGGATGGAGAGATTAACATGTTGACTGGCAGCTTCTGTCCCGACAGAGGCAGTTCAGGACAGAACAGTGACAGCAGTGATAGTCTGATACAACGGCTCCAGACTGAAGGTGCATCAGCCTGTCATCCACCCAGTGGTCCTTAGGCAGAGCAAGGCTGGGAGGTGCAGGTTAGGGCTGGAGTGTGAGGGGAGATAGACATCAGGCCAAATGCAAAGCAGGGGAGGTGGAGAAAGCCAGTCTGGGACTCACTCTGCCTGCCTCAAGGCAACGCAATCTGCTCCATTGTCTTACAAATTAATTTCCCCTTCACTTCGCAACTTTTTATCTCTCTCTTTTTTTCAAACTATTATTTTTAAAGCAATTAAAACATAGAAACAAGACCCAAGCAAACACCCACTGCATTCCTGGGATGATCCGTCTGTGCTCCCTGCATTCCACCCCAGGCACAGAGGTGGGAGGCAGCTGTGTGCCAACTCCACCACATTCAATTCCCACAGGGGGAAAAAACCAGGGATAGAGTAGGATGATACAACCCAGTTGCTTCCAATGAATACAAGGTCTGGAAAGAAGCCCTGCTAGGACCTTTTATCCAAGTGCTGTCCAAGGACAGTGAGCAGAATGCCTTCCACTAACCGGGACAAGCCCTCCTTTACCCCCCAAAAATCCCAATTAGCATTGCCCAGGCTCCTGAACATTGCCTGGGCTCCTTAAACATTGCCCAGGCTCCTTAAACATTGCCCGGGCTCCTAAAACATTGCCCAGGCTCCTTAAACATTGCCCAAGCTCCGCACCCAGATTCCTGCCGGTTGGCATTTCTGCCCCTTGGATGCTGCGTGTCTTTGCAGCTGGATTCCTGAGGCTTAACACCTTAATTCCTGAAATGAGCCCCAGTCCTAATTCCTGATTTTAGGAAAACAACATTCCTGCCATTGAATGAAAACATTTGTACACAGTTCATAAACCATCTTCCTGAGGGGTGGCAGGAGAGGGGGGCTGGAAGAGGAAAGCCTGCAGATGCATGGCAGTGGAGCATAGAAGTGCATTGTCTGCAGGTCTGGGACGCTGCTGGCTGCAGGAGCCAGCTGCTGTTTGGGTAAGTGCTCTGCTCCAATATTCAAATGCCCCGCTGCACAGGGCTGTGAGCAGAACACAACACAAACACTAATAAACACCTTGCGTGGAAGCATCTGGATCATGTCTTTCATTTGTTCTGTCAGTAACAGATCCAGACTCAAATTCAGCAGACAAACTGTCCTCAGCATCACCATCATTTGGGTGGGACAGAAGTCCTGGTGTGCTGGCACAGAGCAGCCCAGATCCAGGGTCCAACAACTTTTGAGAGGAGCAGAGCAAGCAAAACCTCATTCCCCATCTGTTGCTCTATAGGTGCAGGGTTTCTCATGTTCTGTCTTCCGTCTTCGAGGAGCCCAGGCTGTCTCCTTTGAGAGCCTCTGTTAGCCAAGCTAAGCCCTGTGTTGCCCTCAATGAGAGCCTTTGCTTGTGCCTTAGAAGCGTGATGGATGTGATGGTCAATAAAAGACACTGGCTGATGGATCAAGGACTCTCTGCAGCCCACCAAGGGCTGTCAGCATTTCTGGAGAAGAGCAAAAGAGAAGATAGGCTTGAGAATTTTCATGTGAAAGGGCATCAAGCCTGAGCAAGAGCCACAAAAGCTCCAGCAGTCATTTCTTCCTGTCCTGCATAAGCACCAGACAGGAGGATGCAGAGCTGGAAGGCATCCACAGAAGGGAGAGACATAACCTTCCCTTCGTGGAGAAACAAAGAGGCATGGGTTCATCCCACCTGGTTGCTGTCATCTCCAGGTGGGTCACTGCAAGCAGTCTATGATTTGGGAAGGTGAAGAGGAATGATGTTGGCACAAGATAGCTAGGAAGATGGTGGAAGCTCCAACACTTGGTCTCCGAGGGCAGGACTGCAGGATTTGCTCAGTTTTTAAAATATTTGCTCAAACAGGAACCCCTGGGAGAAGTCCTTTGGCCTGCATCCTGCAGGAGCTTTGCCTGGAGGCTCTGGATGGTTCCTCCTGCCTCTTACATTTCTCTTCTAGAAAAAATGTAGGTGAGAAGCAAGAGTGATAATGTTCCTACCTGCTCATAGCTCAGAGCTGTGCTGGACTCCCTTGCTAGAGCTCGGCATGTTCATGCAGCTTGTCCCTCAGGCCTGGAAGCTCATAATCCACTCACCATCCTGCCAAGAACCTCATCCCAGTCATTCTGTCATAACAAACTGAGCTCTTCCCCATGGGCTGTGTAAGAGCACCGAGAGCTGACAGAGAGGCTGACAAAAAGCGACCAGAGGAGACGGAGTGAGCTCCGGTGGGTTCTAAGATGTATTTATTTTTGCTCCTAGCACACGTTGCCTGTCAAATCGCAGGAGCCAGTCAATACAGTGAAATTACAGTCCTGGGGAGAGAGAGAGGGGGAGAGGGAAAGGAGAGAGGAGAGAGAGAGAGAGGGGAAAATTTGATTCCGAATCGGAGGGATTAATGGTCAAAAGAATGTTCTTCTGGGAGTAATCTAAGTGTTATATTTACATTTGGCTTGGAATTATTTGCAGTGAGGAATTTCAAATGCAAATATTTGAAAAGCGTAACATGTAGAGAGACACTGTGGGCACTTCTGTTTTCTCTGAAAAAAAAAAGAGGGGGAAAAAAAAGCAGCAGAAGAAAAAAAAAAACCCCAGTTTTCTTGACTATTTTTTATTGGAATCTTAATGAGACCATAATTACAGCAGGGAGAAAAAAGATAACACCCCCCCCCCCCC
>VZRI01005360.1:140654-172194 GCA_013397515.1 Upupa epops
TCCAAAAGACAAGGAGAAAGGAAAAGCTGTAGCTGGTAAAGGTTTGCTGGCAGCGTGCATCGCTGCATCCAGGCTTCAGATTGGTAAGAAAATAAAGTCCGAAAAACCCAAGGAAAACCCTCGAAATTTTTGAAAACTATTTCTTTTCCACAGAGTTGCACGGGAGGGGGGGAAAAAAATGACTGAGCTCAGTAAGTCTTGTCCGTTTCTGTGCTTAGTCTGTGTTTTCTTGTTCTACAAAAATATATGTGCGTAAATGGCGAACGTGGGCACAAGCTGTTTGCCTTGGCTCTCGCCTTTATCTTGTTTGAGTGTGCTCCCCTCACCAGGGGTGAGCATCACAGAATCACAGGCTAATCCTGGTTGGAAAGGACCTCCTGAATCCCCCAGTCCAACCATCCGCACCCCAACAAAACCCTCAGTCCCTGAGAGACTGACAAACACAGCCTGACCCCCTCCCTGCTGCCACTCGAGCAGGGTGGGAAGCACCATGGCTACAGGGTTCTTCAANTCCTCTTCTCCAAACTCACCCTGCCCAGCTCCCTCAGCCTTTCCTCACATGACTGGTTCTCTCAACCCCTCATGAGCTGGGTAGCTCTGCTCTGGACCCGCTCCAGCATCTCCCTGTCTTTCCTATCATGGGAGACCAGATCTGAACCCAGGACTCAAGAGAAAGCCTCACAAGGGCCAAGTCCAGGGGCACAAGAACTTCTCTTCTCCTGCTGACCACACTCTTCCTGATCCAGACCAGGATCCTGTTGGCCCTCTTGGCCACCTGAGCACTCTGCTGGCTCCACTGCAGCCGGCAGTCTCCCAGCACCCGTGAGGTGCGGTAACTATAGCTCTGCCTCTAATTTTTGTGCTTTAGGAAGGGCAATTTTTTCTAGATTCTTTCTGTGTCAACAGTGGAGGCAGCACCTGGTGTCTTTGGGTTGTTCTCCGTGTTTGGGACTGCTTGCTTGCAGAACTCACGGTGGCTGAATGATGACAAGAGGACTTACACCTCTTGGTTGTCCCTTGCTGTCCCACTCTGCTGACATGATGCAGTCTTCGCTCTTGTGGGATCTGTGTGGGAGTCCTCTCCACCAGGCCAGACCAAAGACTCGTGTCACACAGATCCTTCTGAGGTCACCTGTGCTCTGTACCTGCTGTTAAGCTGAGGGGTTTCCTCTTCCTTATTTTAGCAGCTGAAGGAGCTGGGGCTGTTTGGTTTGGAGAAAAGGCGGCTGAGGAGAGACCTCATCGCTCTTTCCAGCTACCTACTGAGGCTGCAGAGAGGTGGGGGTCAGCCTCTTCTCCCCAGTCACCAGTGACAGGACAAGAGGAAATGGCCTCAAGTGGCACCAGGGGAAGGTTAGACTGAACGTTAGGAAAATATTCTTCCCTGACAGAGTGCTCAGGGGTTGGAACAGGCTGCCCAGGGAGTCGTTCAAAACATCAGTAGCTTTGGCCCTGGGGAGCAGAGTGTAGTGGGTAGGATGGGCTTGGGGTGATGGTTGGATTGGATGAGCTTGTAGATCTCTCCCAACCTTACTGATTCTGTGATTCCTTCATGGGATGGTCAAACTGATCAATGGCCTCTCATCAGCAGGGTTGGATGCCTGCAGTTACTCCGTGGGGAGTTTCGAGATCTCCAACTCTTCTCCCTTATTTTATTCACATTTATTGATCCTTTACTCATTTCCTCTGCCTTTAGTTTAGCTCAAGGTTTCCACCCCTGTCTTTCACTTCTTTTCACCCTTAAGGCTCTCTCTCCCCTCTCTCCGATGCCACTTCAAGTGAGGAGCAAACATCTTAAAATAAAGTCCCTTTTTTCCCCAAGGAAGAAAGTGGCCATTTAATACCCCTGCTGGCCATCAAAGCCCATGGAGAGGCAGAGCATGACAGGCATGTTCTGTGATTCAATCCTTCTGGGTATTGGCAGCACAATAAATCTTGTGTCTGACACAAGAGGACATCGGGAACCAGGGAAAAACTAACCTGAAGCTTTTGGAAAGGGTCCACTTAGCTGTCAGTCAGGAGGAGATAAACTTCACATGAAATAGGACCTTCTCAAGTCATTAGTTATCCACTTGTGCCAGAACCACTGACGCTCTGGAGGAAAGCAACGAGAGACAGCCAAAGGGAACAGCAAACAAACGTGAATGGCAAGATGTCTCTAGAGAAAGTGCCTACTACAAACTGGGGACACATCCTGGGCTGAGGAAAATGGCCCTCAAAGGCTCCTGCGCAGAGTATTGATCCACAGGAGGAAAAGTCTGTTGCCGGGAAGTCCCAAAACCGAGGACATGAGGTCACCTCCAGGCAGATGGATGTAGCTCTAAGCGAAGGGAGAAGGCAGCGAGTACCAGTTCTTCATCAATCTGTTTCACCGACTGCTGCTTAAGGGAAAAAGAAGGTTGGGGTGCGGGGGCTGTGGGGAAAGGATGTCGATGGTGATACTGAGAAGTCAGACGTGCATTTGGTCTGTGTTCAATAAACTACCACCACCTCCCTCCTCCCGCTACTCCACTCACACTAACTGCTCTTTAAAACCCAGTGCTTAAACCTTGCTGCCCTGGAAGATGCTCAGCTGGCTCTGTGCGCTGGACACCAGACAGCACTTTGCATGTGGAATCCGTCATCCACAACACTGTCATCCTTTCAGCAGGGAAGGGCACCCTCCCATGAACCCTGCTCCTCAAGCAGGCTTTGGGGAGCCTGTCCCCCTCCCAGCAGAGGGGATGTGAAGTGCAAAGCCGACACGGTGCTAGTGCATGAAATAACAGCCTGGGTTTGAGCAGAACTGCTTGTTCAACACTGGCAGGTAGCAGGGGGAGGCTGGAGAACTTCCACCACATTCTGACCCCAGATATTTTCCTTTGTTATAAATAACAAGCAGTAGTTAAAAGGTGACACAAAAGGCTCCTTAATCCTCACAGCGTTCTCCCTCATCCTGCCTGGATTCATTTGCTCCTGCGTTTCTCGTGATAACCACTGCAGGCAAAAGGCTTTCTAATGCAGACTATAAACTTCCACCCAGTGGAGCTCTGCCAGTGCCAACCAATGACCCAGCAGGCAGCGAGCATGTGTGTCTGTGCTGACTCAGTGATCCAAGTCTGCTTTTAATTTCCTTTCTCTAGTTTTCCTTCATCCTGCAAGGAATAACTGTGAAGTAAATCAAATGGCCTATCTCCGCGGGCTGCCCCTTGGCTTGGCACGGGACAAAGAGGGGGAAGAGGCTGCCAACCCTGCGGCCGCCTGACAAAGTGGGTTCTGTTAGCACAGCGTAACTTACTGCAATAACAACCCGCTCCCAAAGCCGGCGGGTCTTTGCCTGCTATCGTTTCCACTGCGGCAGCGATCGCAGCCTTGCATTCCTGTTCCTCGGTGCAGCCAGAGTCAGGAATCACTGAGACTTGTGGAAATTTCTGGAGGGCAAAACAAAACAAACAAAAAAAAAAGGGGTTGGGGTGTTAGGAGAGGGTGAGTTCTGTGTTTAGAGAAGCCTCAGGCTTAGAGAGCGGCCAGGAGAGGGGAAGGAGAAGGGAGCGATGGCACGGAGAAGCAGATTGTGTGTGGGCACAAGGGAGGGTGATTTGCCAGGAGGTTCTGAGTTAACACCCAGGCTGAGGATTAGGGCATCGTGTTGCTGGAGGTGAAACAGGAGACCTGCCCGTCTGCACTAACGGGGCCTGTGGAGGAGCAGGGCAGTCTGGCTAAATCCCACCTTTGGCTAGACTACCTAACCCCCCCTCAGCTCTGAGAACTAACCCTTGTATTGCTGACGTCTGAATGTCCTCGTGCACTGCTCAGTGACCGTCATGCTCAGCTCCAGAGGAGCTTCCCCTGGCTAACAGAGGAGTCTCAGTGGGCCACATCCCTGTGGGTCACATCCAGCTGAAGGTCCAGCTGTCCTTAGTGTCACTAACACCACGTTTTCCAACAGGAGCTGAAGTCTCCCAGTGAAAGAGTTGAGGTGCTAGAATGGTTCCAGAGGAAAGCAATGAAGCTGGTGAAGGGACTGGAGGGAAAGTCTGATGATGAGAGACTGAGGGAGCTAGGGAAGTTCAGCCTGGAGACAAGAGGCTCAGGGAGACCTTCTCCCTCTCTACAACTCCCTGAAGGGAGGTTGTAGTCAGGTGGGGGTCAGGCTCTTCTCCCAGGCACCCAGTGCCAGGACAAGAGGGCAGAGCCTGAAGCTGCCAGGGGAAGGTTAGGTTGGATGTTAGGAAGCCCTTCCTCAGGGAAAGGGTGCTCAGAGCCTGGACTGGACTGCCCAGGGCAGTGGTGGGATCATCATCTCTGGAGGTGTTGAAGGACAGCCTGGCTGTGGCCCCTAGTGGCCTGGTCTAGGTGATTGTGGTGCTTTTAGGTGCAGGGCTGGCTGAGCTCAGAGGGCTTTGCCAGCCTCAATCATTCTGGAATTCTGTGAAAGATGCTACAGAAATGCAAACCATCCCCACAGTGAACAGACTTGGTGAATGCAACCCCCCTGAAATAAAAGACAGCTCTCTGCTGCCTGGTGCCATCAGAGCAACCTCAGATGTTTGAGATTTCCCTTTTGCTCTCAATCCCTTTGGCTGGGATCCCTTTCCCCATCCAATTGCTACCCTAATTGTTGAAGAGACTTCAGGAAATGGCAAAGCCAGATCCTGAACCTGCCCCTGCGCCTCATGTCATCAAGGGAAGTTCCATTATTACCGCTAATACAACACATGTGTTTAATAGGCGCTTCGGCCGCCGGCCCGTGACACGTGTCCTGGCAGAACAATACCCTGCCAACCACCCTGTAACCCAATCCCCAACTGCAGAGCTGGAAAATCCTCTCCAGTACAACCACTGCCATTACCTCAGGTTTCCCAACTCCCCTGAGGGTCCCGAGGACCCCTGGGCTGTTGCCTGTTTGGGTTTCTGTTACTCAGTTGAATTACTTGGTGGAATGAGGGTAAGGCGGCGTGTCAGAACCGATGTGGGGCCGTGGCAAAGATGGGAGTTCGTTCAAGGTTTAGCTCACCCTGCTGCACGTTTCAAACCCTTCCCCGTGCCTTGGCTTTTCCCTGCCCTTATCACAGCATTTGCAAGTCAAACTGCATCAGGCAAGAGGTGCATGTGGGGCATCTGTGGGTCCACCTGTGCTCCCCGAACCTTTATCTCTCCTGTTGTGTTTCAGCAGATGTTTCATGCTTTGTTTTCAACAGCTCCTGCCCTCAATTTGTTACTGCTCTGAGTTAGTTCCTGTTTGACAACTTCCTGACAGGACAGCCTTTTCTTCTTGACTGGCTTTAGTGCTTCTAATAGAAACACTCGGGAGAGCTCATCCCGAAGCCAGGCAGAAGTGGAAAAGCTTAGTATGCACCGTGCCTTGAGATCTAGTTACACCAAGCTGAACTTAGACTAAGAGCAGAGTTGTCCGGGTTCTCCTCCTAACCGTTCACTGTGTGTCCTGTGTCTGTGTGTGAAGGCAAATAACTCATAGACAGACTGCTACTAGAGGTGATGCTCAGCACTGTGTTGTGTTGGTGCAGCCTGGCCGTCTCTGTAAGTCCAGCAGTTCACCCCAGAGCCAACCCCACTGGCAGAAATCAGTTACAGAGGAACAGGAACGCTGTGAGTTCAGTTCAAGCTTCAGTGATGGATCATGTTTGAGCATAAGGTGATGTTTCCAGGAAGCCTCTGGGCTCAGAGCCACTCCCAACCCCAAGCCTCTCTTCAAGAGAGAACTGCAGATACGAAAATCTCTTTTCCTTTCTGTATCTGTGCCTTTCCATGGGATTTCATTCCCTGCATCTCTCCCCAGGTGCCTGTCTGTTGTGGGGTTCTCCTCTAGACAGGATGCACTGATGATCTCAAGTGGAAAGAAGATGATGATGAATTGTTTGAATGCTCCCCAGGGTTTTGAGAAGGACGATTGGAGAAGGGGGCTGCTGAGCCTCTGCTCTAATTGGGTTTGCTTTGTTTATGGTGTGATCCTCAAAAACAAGCTCTCCTGGTGTAATATCTCCCCGAGCCATAATATCATCCTAATAATTTAATTTATAGCCCCGTTTGCTTTCATTTATGGTTTAACAAACCAGCGGGCAATTAGGCCCCAATTATGCCGTTATGCAAAGTAGCTCCATTTATTTTTATAACACTGGCTGCAGCGTAAACTCTATTTGTTTTTAATTGTGAAATCAGCCATAGCAACATTCCCGGGTGATCCATCCCTCTGCACAGCTGGGAATGCCGAGCAGCTTGGCTGGGTAAGGTGCATAAAGAGCTGGATGGGTTACAGCACTCGGACTCCCCGTTCATGGATCAAACATGAATCTTTCTCATCTGCCCTAGATCCAGCACCAGTCTCCCCAGTATTGCTGCTTGCCCAGCTTTTCTCTTTCAAGCTGGGACATCCCACCCTAACACAAGGTTCTACCATTCCCTCCCATTTCTGGCAAGCCTGGCTAGACTAATAGGGGTGTGCTGGCACCGGCTTCTTGGGGTAAAGAGCTGAGCATGTGCGTAAGGAAACCTTCACAGGGCTTGGGGGTCAGCAGACACATCCTGAAGTCATCTCTGGCTATCAAACCACTGGGTATTGAGGCCTGAACCAGTGTAGTGCTGGAGAAAATGAAGGCAGTTCCATGGAGAGCTGCTGAAACAGAGTACTTGTACAGAGTACAGCAAAAGCTGACTGTTCCTGCAGTGGAAGGGGCAGCTCAGAAGTTCCTTCTTCTTCCTTCATCCTCAGAAACCAAGTTTGAGACTTCCCTCAGGTCTGCAGCTGTAGGTGGTCGTTGTCTCCCCAGCTCTGCCCTTGCCAGGAGCACACACACACTCATGCACGCGTGAAGAGTCAGCCTGGGCTGTGTGATCTCAAATGCTTCAGAGATAGGGTGTGACTCGCACATGGCTCCGACTGTTTAAATCTGTGTTGGCCAGGAGACATTGGGTCTGCAAAACAAGACTCGTAATAAATCACAAGACTAAGGGGGCTGCAAAGAACAGGAGAGACTCCAAGCGCCTTGCGTTTATGTAGCTGTCTTCACCCATCGGGCTTTCTCACAGAGCGACTTGTCTTATCGTACTAGACAGGGACCAAATGGACATGAGTTCAGCTTTTGGCAGAGCCACAGCCCTCTTGAATGATCTCAGTTCCAGTACTGAGTGGGCTGCTTTGGAAATCGGTTCCTAGAGAGTAGGGATCCAGCCTCTCCTTCCCCTTTTCCATCCAGTCTGCTGGAATTATTCTCCCTTTGCGAGAAGGCGGCGTCTCGCAGTGTCTGCTTTTAGATGGAAGCTGGAGCTTGCAGTTACCTGGGGTATTAGGCACTGGGATATCTTTCCCTGGGCCAAAGCAGGCAGTGACTACATCAAGTCATCCTTGTTCCCCAGAGCACAAGGGGCAGTGGCTTTAAACGGAAAGAGGAGAGATTTAGGTTGGTGATTAGGAAGGAGTTCTTTAGTGTGAGGGTAGCGAGACACTGGAACAGGCTGCCCAGAGTAGTTGTGGCTGCCCCATCCCTGGCAGTGTTCAAGGCCAGGACGGATGGGGCTCTGAACAACCTGATGTAGTGGGAGGTGTCACCACCCATGCAGGGCAGTTGGAACTGGATGATCTTTAAGATCCCTTCCAACTCTAACTTTTCATTCATTCTATGATTCTATGCACTGGCTCCAAGAGCAGCTACAGCTGAAACCTCTGTTGCCTCTTCTCAGGGCCCACAACTCCAGCACTGTTATCCAGTGCTCTGGGAAACTGGTATTCAGAGGTTGATTTGTTCCCTCCAACTGGGCACATTGGTTTCACCATCCAGGCTGGAAACTCACTGTCCTGCCTCCTCCCCACGCTCTATCTCAACGACAAGAAAAGGAAGAAAAGCTTCCAACCCAAGACTCCAGAAACCAGTGAAAACAACCATTTTAGAGAAGAACAAGTAAATATTTTTCCAGAATTTGTTTTTAAAACAAAACCCAAAAGAAATCCAAGCCTTTAGAGTTTAGCCTGAGCACCGGTTCCATGCCCTGGTGCTTGCTTTTTTGTTTGTTTGCTCAGAACCAGCCTGTCAGTCCCTAACGGCAATAACTGGGGACGGGTGCGAATTAACACACACGCACACAAAAATGCAGACAGCAAGAAGAAGTCATTCCACAGTCTAGCCTTGTTAAAGAACACAGGGAGTTTCCAGCGGCAAACCTTCCCCCCCCCCCCCCCAGCCTCTCTAGCCAGAGGAATTTCTTTCACCTCCTCAGAAGCTGCTTATTAAAGCTGGGCTGGTGCTGGTTCCCAGGTAATAGAACAGCAGCAAAACTTAACTAATCTCGATTTTTACTGGGGTAATTAAACTGTGCACTTGCTAATAAAAAGGTAACACTTTAAATTAAGGTCCCGTTTCTAAATGCTGTATTAATATTTATGAAATGATTACTGCATACAGCCACATTCTTGAAGGACTTATTAGAACCCAGGTTATAAAACTCAATTGTAATAAACTCCTAATGGTTCTGCTCTGGTGAGCTGCAGTTTTTTCCTGCTCTACAAGTGGAGTCTTCTTAAAATGAGAGGAAAATACTCTTCCCTCCCCTAAAACCCCCCAAAAATGTTCTGTCTGTCTGTGTCTTGGCCTCAGACCAAGTACTTCTGCTTAACCATCTATAAGATGGGGTGGGATTTCATTGCTGGGGTGTCCCTCGTGCTCTCCAGCCACGTTGGAAAGGTCTGGAATCTTCTGTGAAAGTATAGGGATTGTATGGCCTCCTAAACCATATCTGCCACCCCACACACAGGTCTGGATCACCGCAGGGCTCTCAACCAGCAATAGACAAGTGTGTTTAGGCAACTGAATCCTGCCCTCAGCTTCTAAGCCACATTGGATGACTATGCCCCTTCCACAGTCAGTACAATCATAGAATCCTTAGCGATCAGAAGGGATCTGGAAAGATCATCCAGCCCAATCCCCCTGCCACAGCAGGATCACCCAGACCCAGTGGCATAGGAACACAGCCAGGTGGGTCTGGAACGTGTCCAGAGAAGGAGATTCCACAGCCCCCCTGGGCAGCCTGGTCCAGGGCTCCGGGACCCTCCCTGGCAAGAGGCTCCTGCTGAGATTGATAGGGAACCTCCTCTGTTCCAGCTGGCACCCAGTCCCCTTGTCCTGTCACCAGATGCCCTTGAGCAGAGCCTGGCTCCATCCTCCTGACACCCACCCCTCACAGATTGAGAGACAGGAATGAGGTCCCCCCTCAGCCTCCTCTTCTCCCACCTCAAGAGCCCCAGCTCCCTCAGCCTCTCCTCAGCAGGGAGCTGCTCTCCTTCCTTCATCATCTTCGTTGCTCTATGCTGGACGCCCTCCAGCAGCTCTGTGTCCTTCTGGAACTCAGGGGTCCAGAACTGGACACACTACTCCAGATGTGGTCTCAACAGTGCAGAGTAGAAAAAGGTAGAGCCACTGATGAGGTTTATCCCCTCATCTCAAGGCATTTTGACATCTGGTGAGGAGCTCCATGTGATCTGGCAGTTCTCTGAGTTCATAGCTTCAGGGAGCAGAGGGAATGGGGTGAGGTCGCTCCCCGTATAATTCAGATTCTTCTCAGCATGGTCACCTTGTTGGCCAGTAGAGAGCAGAGAGAGACATCAGTGCTGTGTGAGCAGCAGGGCAAGTTCTTCAATGGGTTACTGTCTTCATAAAGGAATATATCACAGCCACAGGGTTGTTTTCAGTCTTCTCTTGGTGTTGTTTTCAGTCTTCTGGATAAGCTGGAGATCCAACACTTCACCTCTGTCAACCCGAGCTACCATTCTCTACTTACAACATTTCCACTGGAACAAACCCTCTTTGAGTCTCTCATCACCATCCATCTTGCAAGGGGCTGCTCTTCAGGTGAGAAACTCTGCAGCTAAACTTCTTTTGCTGCTCTTTGAGGTTACAGAAGGTTGCAGTTAGCCTGATCCTGCTGTTCCTACCTCCCACCTTTTTTTTCTCTCCTTAGAAGTCCAGACTTGAGGTCCCAAACCTGCGAAATCTGGAAGTCTATAAAATATTCTGCATGGTGAATAGCTCAGTGCCAGCCAGCGAGACGTCTCCCGTGCAGAAGTGTGTGACAGCTCGGAGCTGAAGTGATTAACCTCTTTTAATTAAAACTTAACAATTTCAGCACGGCTCACAGACAGCCCAGAAATCAGGATCAACTCAGAGAGAAAATCCACTGCCGTGACGTAGCCTCTTGAAACAACCACCTCAAACTCCCAGCATCTTCAGGGGCCAAACTGCAAAGAGTTTGTGCTTCCACTGACCTATGCTAAAGCCTCGACATCCGAGTAACGTAGCAACGTTTGTTATGTGGCATAACAGCATCCGAGATGACACAATAAGAGAAGAATTATCTGTGATTAGAACTAAACTATCGAAAGGTCTCCAGCTGGAGCCAACTTTTGGAAGGGAGAGAGGGAGAAAGAGCAGTTTATTATTCCAGTAGCTGCACTGAAAATCCCCTCTGGGTGCTCTGCAAACCACCCTCTGCTCTTTGAAACCAGCCCCCTCATTGACATGGTAATGGTCTTTGTTGAATTCAAAGACGATTACATCAGAAATGGGTGGCCTCTTGTGGGTTTTCCAGAGCTTATAAAGCACACAAATTATATGAAAATATTGGGTTGAAAAATTAGTAAGCCATAGGAGTTTGTGTTGTTTTAGCCACGCTTTACTGCGGGGAAGGAAAACTGTGGCTCCTCCAGACCTTTACCCAGTCTTTCAAAGCTACTTTCTTTATTGTTTTTCTTTTCTGGTGGGCTCCCTTCAGATCCGCAGCCTCTCTATTTAAAGGACCTTCACACGGGACTAAACTGTGAGCAAACTTTTCAACATGCAGTGTGTAAAGACCAGAGACTGCTTCTCCTTGGAATTGCTCTAGCTCAGCATCCCTGTTCCCTCCAGCATCATCATGGGGAAAGTTCTGTCCCGTAACGCTTTGTCAGGTGGACTCTCCAAAGGTATCGCTGCCTGTGTGGAATCTTGGAATCACAGCTGTGTGTGTGAACTCAGAGATCATGCTTGGGAATGGCCTTTTTGAGATCTTCCAGGTATATTAGGTTTGTAGACTTAATAGCATCACTTCAAGAGCAGAGCATGTTGTATAATCACCGAGTCCTAGAATGGTTTAGGTTGGAAGGGACCTTCAGGACCATCTAGTTCCAGCCCCCTGCCTTGGGCAGCAACACCTCCCACTAGACCAGGCTGCCCAGAGCCCCATCCAGCCTGGCCTGGGACACTGCCAGGGATGGAGAACCCACAGCCTCCCTAGGCAACCTGTTCCAGGGCCTCAGCACCCTCACAGGGAGGGATTTCTTCCTTCAAATCAAATTTCTTCCTTCCTCCTAAGATAGGAAAAGCACAAGCTCCTTCAAGCCCCTAGAAATCAGGTGTTTGATCTTGCCTGGAGATTCAGGAGAGTTCATGGAAGTGGTGGTTCCAGTGCCAAAGACCACAACTGTCCACTTGGAGCAGGAAGGCTTCCGGGTGTCTCCTGCAAAACGCTGAGATTTTGGAGGATCTGTGAAAGGGGCAGAAGGTAGGAGAGGAAACACCTCCCCGTCTCTCTAAGAGCATAAAGGTCATGGACCCAGTGCACACAAATGACAACATCATTCAAGAGGAGGGAAGAGGCCAAGACAGGATGCTCTTCAAAACTGCTACTGCTCTACAGATCCTGTTGTTTAGATCTGGAGGAGACTCGTAGAATCCGCTGTTGCAGCCTCCCACCACCCAGCCAAGGCATGGGACTGGTTTTCAGCCGGATCAGCTCACAGACCTGGCCATGGTCCTGTGATGGCTGGGCTGGTGGGAGGCAGCAGGACTTAGCAGCTGGAGGCAGAACAGAAGGCAGGGCTGGATCTTCCCTTTCAGATCAGCCTAACCATGAAATCATATCCTGAGTAGATGAACCCGTGGCAAGGACATTGTCCCAAAGGCACAAGTAACCCCTCCACCATACACGAGGAGACCTAGGGGGTGGAGTTTCCTCACCTTCCAGATTAGCTGGAGTCACCAAACACCACAATCGTTTGTGCCTTTGGAGTAGAGGGGCCAGATGACCTCCAGTGGGCTGCTGAGACAGGGGCTGTCCCCGAGGGAACTGCGGCTGAAGGAGTGTTTACCTTCTCCTCCCCTCCCAGCATGGCCAGTTCAGGAGGACGCTGATTTTCTCTCGCAAGCCTTGCTGCAAAGCAGTGACCTGCAGGCAAAACAACAGTGCTTTGATTTTCCTTCTGGTTTAGAGAGAGAAGGGGAGTCTGGCCAGCATGAGGCCATCCAAACCTTCCCAGGCTGCTCTATCCATGCAGAAAGGGTTCAACGGCCAGAGCAGCCTGGTCCTCCCTGCTAGGTCTGCAACTTCTCCCCTCTTGTGTCAGCTCTCTTCCTTGGAGTTTGAACCATGAATCATAGTATCACAGAATCACAGACTCGTAGAATCATCAAGGTTAGAAAAGACCTTCAAGATCACCAAGTCCAGCTGTCCCCGCTATCACCCCCAACCACTAACCCATCTCCTGAAACACCCCGTCTGCTTGGTGCCTCCACCTCCTCCCTGGGCAGCCTGTTCTCAGAGCTGGGAACAGATGGAGGGGTAGGAAGAAAAGACTCCAAAAACCAAGTAGCCCATGGGGTTTTTAGGCAGCTCAGAGTTCCCTGTCCCAGGCCTGGGACAGCCCCATCTCTTGGATGCCGCTCGGGAGCCAGGTTGCAGCGAGGGAAGGCAGCAGTGCCAGGAGTTAGCTCTCCATACACCACGGATGCATAAGCACGGCACGTTCACCCGCTCCCGCAGACCTAGTGGGACCTTTCGCTCTGCTCTGCGTAAGGGGCAGATAAATTTAGAAGTGAGATAGTCTGTTTTGACTACCAATTAGGTGGGTCTGAAGACAGGAGGAGACGCAGGGGAGATGATTTTTCCCTCCTTGGCTGCCTGGCACTGCTACGCAAGCCTACGCACGCATGATTAATTGCCCCATCATTCAAGTAGCTCTTTTTATTCCGGCCACTCACAATATTATTATTATGAGCTACTGTTTTTCCAGAGCCAATTATTGTAGGATTTAAACACAGCATCTGCCCCTGTATGTGTGTAGATGCATAAATAAGGATCCAGCAGTCAAATAAAAGACAACCATTTCATTTTTTCCTTCTTTTTCTGTTCTTTTCTTCTCTTTTCTCCGGCCTTTCACATTTATACGGAACAGCCCTTGAAGGGAAAGGCTTGGATTTGGGGAAAAGAGCAATGGGAGAAGTTTTGTAAGGGGAGAAAGCAGTGGGACCCCTAGAACAAACCTGTGTGAAGGCTTTGTTTCAAAGTGGATGAATGCAAAAGCCTACTGGGGATAATTTTTAGGCTTTGCCTATTTTTAAAAGGTTGAGGAGCAGGAGTAAAGTGAGAAAACAATTCTCTGTAGGAAGCTGCAGCAGACTAAATGGAGCTTGTTGTTACTGGCAGAGGGATTGATGCTGAGGGCAGCAGCATCGTTAGTGAAGCTGGAGGCAGCGGAGGTTTAAATAAATACGGAGCGATCCATGAACCAAGATAAAATGTGATCTAGCTGTGCAGGGTCCTCCCGTTCTCTAAAGCACCGAGGTTTGGCAGGGTGTGAGTAAAGGGAGATGAATGAGGGTTATCAGATAGGAGACACGGGAGAAAGCAGAGAATTATTTATCCTGGTTGGGGCATTAGGAATTAGTCACAGTCTTCATGAGGAAGGAGGATTTTATCTGTTCATCTCTCTCCCACAAAGACACACTGACACGGTGTCCCCAAAGACGGAGGCAGGGAATGACACAATCAGGAAGCTGCTGGGCTCTGCTCGGTGCCTGAATCCAAAGTTCTCCTTCTTGAGGGATGGCTTTCCATTCGCTTTCAGTGCCTGGAGCTTCCCACTCCCTTTTTCCTCTGGCCTCGCTCAGAACCCAGCTCACATAAAATTGATGGGGATTATTCCTGGCTAAGGCCAGCATTAACATAGGATTTGGCCCAACATCTCACACGCAGCTAAGTCATATTAGTAACAATAAAAAGCCCCATTAAACACTTGCAAAACCAGTAGCCTGCACGACTGAGCACAAAGTCAAAAGTCTTGCCTGGCAATCTGTCCAGGAAGGACTTGAAAGAGCATACTCCCTCATCTCTAACCCTCACCCAAGCAGAGGTTGGGGATGTCAAGGCCGGCTGATAAGAGCTGCCGCTGCCTGCAGGATCACACCCAGACCTTGCAAAGAAACATCTTTGCAGAGCTCTGCTGCTGGCCCGTCCTCCCACCGGGGCAAAACGCGTGGGGTGGCTGCTATGGGTCAAATTCCCAGCGTAAGGCACAGCAAAGCAAGAAAGAACAACCTGCAGGGCAGGATTTCATGGATCCTGTTGAGTTTTTTCATCACTTACTGCCCGATCTCACCTTTTCTTAATGGCTTTATCTCATCTGTTCTTCTGGGATTAGCTAGCCTGGCTCGGGCTCAGGAAAATACTGGCTCTTGATGGAGAGTTTGCTCCACAGAGGTGGAGTTTCAGCAGAAAAAGATGGGTTTGATGCATCAACCATATGCAAGATTGTGATGAGGTGTTTGCATCTGTCCTGGGTGCCTCTGCTCTCCCACATGAGGGAACATTCCCTAAAGTCTTTTTTTCTCTCTTGATTACTTGGGGAAACAATAGAAAGAGTTAAGAAAATTATTCTTCTTATCCTTCCTTTCCTCCTCCAGCCTTCGACACTGCAAACACATTTGGAAACAGTAAAAAGCAGAGATAAAGCAGCACGGAACAGCATCCCCCCTCTCCTTTTGTTTCCATTTTTGTGGGGTTGGGATTTCTGTGCCGGGAGGTTTCTCTCAGTATCTCAAGGAGAAACCAAACTGAAATATTGAAGAGTTCTGCAGGAAAGAGAAAGCATCAGCTCAGCTCTTTCTGAAGGGCATTTTCGCTCGTGGTTCTCTTTCCCAGGGCTCCCTTTGCCAGCTTGCGATGCTCTGGTCCTGCCAGTGCTGCAGCCAGGTCCTCACACCAGTAAATATTTCCCTCCTATCTGCATGATAGTGACCGCAGGGTGCTGGAGGTGCCAGAGAACTGCTGAATACTGTCATTCAGTGCTCAGCACAGGGGTCACACCAGTGTCAGAGTTAAATAAACCAGCTACAGGGGAGATGCATCCCAATAAACTACTTTGCCTCGCAGATCAGCCAGGGAGAAGGAACAGTTCTCCAACTGAAGGCCAACAGGAACAGACCTGGGTTGGGCTGCCAGAACTCAGTGAACAATATTCAGTGTCCTGAGAGCACCTGAGGGGAAGAGGCACAGAGAGCTTTTCTTTTTACCAGCCTTTTGTACCCAAATAGGTGCTGGGGCTGCTCGAACCCGAGCTCTTCCCACCATAATAAGAGCAAACCCCACTGATTCCTATAGCCAGGACCTGCAGGAGCCGATGGAATCCTTGGGATCCATTGCTCTATGCAAGTAAGAGCTGCATTTGTGCACAAGGAGATTGTTTAGAGAAGCCTTGGTGAAGCAGCAAAGGAGAACTGGGTTTACAGACTCCGGTGAGGGAGGCTGCAGCCACCGATTCAGGGTGATTACAATGGACAAACCAAAACCAGTCAAGCCTGGAACTGTTTGCTTTAATTTAGGGGTATTGGGGGGCCAGTGGGGTGTGGAAGATTATTAATGCTGGATGGGATTCGTGGGCTCTGCTAATTGCATGGAGGAAGCTGAGAGAGGTGGCTGCTGGGCTTTGAAACCCTCTTTCTCATGGTTGGGAGCCAGGGGAAAAGGGGTTCACTCACCTGATATAGATTAGGGAGAGCTAACGGGCCTCGGGACATGAATACAAATGGAAGCAATAAAGGGGCTTCTTTGAGGAGAGGAGTCTTCAGTCTGGTCTGGACTGAGGTCCCTACTGGAATCCTAACCCTGACCCAAACCCTGTGGAGGTTAAGGGCCCTGGTGGTAGAACACATCAGCACCTCCTGAAGAACACTGAGCACACTTCAGTGCCTGCTGTGGTCCTTGAAAGGTGCATCCTGAGGGGTGAGGAGAACCCGCCAGTAATTCCCAGCACTTGGCCTTTGCCTGTGAAACTGCTGAGCTCCTTATCCTGCAGATACCGAGTGCTGTAACCCCACACGCGGTGACACAGGACATCTAGTATTTCCCATTGCACTGAGAGGCAACTCAGGATGAGACCGATGCTCCAAGACATCAGAAAGGAGCACCAAAGCCACCGAAATCCTACACCCACCCTGCACACTCAGCTTCACCACCCCACACAGCAGGAGTGAGAAACAAGAACCCTGGACATGGGTGAGCTGAGGAGTTCTAGGGGTGTTTCTCTCCTTGGTGATTTGTTTTGTTTGTGGCTGAGAGAAGTCCAAACAAAGCAGGAGATGAAGAACAGCTCTGAAACTGCAACTTCTTGAGGCTGCTCAGTGATGTCACTGAAACAGCCATCAGGGTGTAAATATCCCACCCCACAGACCCTGTTAGGGCAAAGGTGTCGGGCTCACGTAGGAGGCAGGGCTGAACAGCACATTAGTTACGGTCCAAAAACACCATCTACAAATATTTTCTATATCATAATTATACAAAATGAGTGGAAATTTCTCCTCCTCCCCCTTCCCCAAGTCCCAAAAAACGTAGCCCATTATGAACACAGGCCCACGCTGCCAACTCTACAGGAACATAAATATCATCTCAGTCTTTTTTGCACGCTGTAGTAGCTGGAAAGTGGAAAAATGATTGAGGGACAAGTGGGTTTTTAAATCCCCCCGAGGCTCCTACCTGAGCTGTTTATTTCAAGAAGAGCTGCAACTGCCAAGAGGGAAGGAGCTCCTTGAGTTGCTATCAGGTTCTGTTTCCAGAGATTCTTTCAAAATAAACACTGCTTGAATCTCTGCCTTGCTCTTTCCTTCGGCCTTTATGGACCCAGGGACCACATAGAGAAGGGCTTGGGCTACTCCAGTGCGGGCTCTGGTCTGCACATCATGTGGTCAGTCACATCACCACCAGAGCCTGCTGCAAGATGAGGTCTTCAGAGCCAGCAGCAACCAAGGGGTTTCCATTTGGCCTCAGGAGAGGCTCCAAACTTGGAGTATTTGATGAGAGGTAGGCTGTGTTGAGTGACCCAGTAGGTAACAAGCACCGCACGGGTCAGGCTGTAGAAGCCAGGACCAGGCAGATAACCCCACACACCAGCAGGAGTTGGGCTCCAAGGTGCTAATCAAAAGGATCCTCTTTTTGCTCCATCTGACACCTGTGAGAGTGAAAATCTCAGGGCATTCAGAAACAGCTTTCAGAAACAGCAGGGCGAACTTGCAAAAGCCATCAGGGTAGCTGATAACTTCATCCCCCCAGATAAGAGGGGCATTGGAAAGCATCTTGCAGACCTTTATAGACTTTGGGCAGCAAAGAGAAGAGAAACAGCTTCACAGTCCCTCTTAATCTTTGTAGGAGTATGAAGTCAGGGTTACATAGAGTCACTAAGGTGGGAAGAGCCCTCCAAGCTCATCCAGCCCAACCACTACACAACCCCACCCTGCCCACTAAACCCTGTTCCCCAGGGCCACAGCTACTTGGTGTTTTAAACCCTCCTGGGACAGTGACTCTCTTGCTCCTGTTCCAACCCCTGAGCACTCTGTAGAGGGAAGAGTTTCCTTCTGATGCCCAACTAACCCTCCCCTGGAACAACTTGAGGCTGTTTTCCCCTTGTCCTATTGCTGGTGACTGGGGAAAAGAGACCGACCCCCATCCCAACCTTCTCTCAGGGTGACAAGTTTCTACCAGGTTAAAGCAGGACAGGGCCAACAGTTATTTAACAGCCAATTCCTTTTCCTTTCCTGGTGCGAGGGATCCTGAGGGGGTTGTGCAACAGCACACCCCACACCAGAACTAATGGTTAACCTCAGGGGAGGTGACAGGCTCCGCACTGTGGGAAGCAGCTCAGAGACCTGATACCAGACCTGGCGTCAAGCCAGCCGTTAACACCCCACTCCAAAGAGCAGGTACGGGTTTATCCCTGACCTACACTGCCCTTCCAGTTGTGGAGCTCTCAGGGGTCTCCCTGGTTGCTGACTCTGCATCTTTCTGTACTTGCATGTCACTGCCACCCGTTGCTGGGCTGTTGAGATATTTTTCCATGGTAGAGTCCAACACACGAAGGGCAGACAGACATTTACCTGGGTAATAACCCTCTCAGGTCCTTTACCATAGTCTGTGACTGCTATAAACCCCCGATAAGGCTCTAACCCAGCTGTGATAAGGATATTGTGGGGCACTGGGTGCAGCAAAGGAGGTCTAAAAGGATGTGGGGATAACAAGTTGATGGATCGCACAGGACAGAGCGAATGATGGTAATGATCTTTAATCTCAAGTCACAGATGGCCAAGGAATGGCTAAATTCCTTAGGAATTAGGACCTCAGGAAGAAATTCCTCACTAAGAGGCCCTGGAACAGGTTGCCCAGGGAGGCTGTGGCTGCTCCATCCATGGCAGTGTCCCAGGCCAGGTTGGATGGGGCTGTGGGAAACCCATGCGAGGTGTCGCTGCCCATGGCAGGGGGTCTGGATGATCTCTGAGCTCCCTTCCAATCCAAACTGTTCTCCTATTCTGTGAACCAACCACCACATGTGAGGAGAAAAGGCTGGGCAGGGCTATAACCAGCCTTAGGGACTGAGTCCCTGAGAAGTCTCTTTACCCAGCTACCTCCTTCTTTACTGCAGATGTTCTGCCCTCCAGGAGTTTTTCCCACACTGCCCTCCTGCCCTTGACTCCCTGCTTCTGCCACAGGAAGATGATGATTATACAGGTAGAGAAAAGATCTTAAGTGGCAAGGAAAGAGAGGTGAACGTTTGGTACCCTGCTTCTCTCGGGAAGGGACATTACTGGGTACAGCAGGTCCAAATTCCATCCTCTCCTCAGTATCCATGCGATTGAGTAGAGTGACTTCATCTCTCTGATTTTACTTCATCCTCTCTGCCATACAAGCAAAGCAGTTCCCCTCATCATAAAATCCTTAGGGATGGGAAGGGACCTGGAAAGAGCATCCAGCCCAATCCCCCTGCCACAGCAGGATCACCCAGACCCAGTGGCACAGGAACACAGCCAGGTGGGGCTGGAACGTCTGCAGAGAAGGAGACTCCACAGCCCCCCTGGGCAGCCCCTTCCAGTGCTCCAGGACCCTCCCTGGGAAGAAGGTCCTGTTGAGATTGATAGGGAACCTCCTCTGTTCCAGCTGGCACCCAGTGCCCCTTGTCCTGTCCCCAGATGCCCTTGAGCAGAGCCTGGCTCCATCCCCCTGACACCCACCCCTCACAGATTCCCACAGTTAATACCTGACAAAAATACTGTAAAAGTCACAAAGTTTTGTTTCAACTCCTTTTTTTCATAAAAACCCCCACATTTTAGACCAGAGCTGTCTGCAGCCGCTGCACCACAGCTACCCACCACACAATCCCCTCTGTGAGCATCGGAGCCCCTCGAAGAGGAGGGGTTTTTTTTCAAATAGAGCCCAGGTGCCAGGCAGAAATTACGAAACGCAGGTAATATGGATGATGATGACTGACGCTGTAATTGCAGCAGATCCCTCCTTGTGAAAGAGAAATGTGAGCTGTAGCAGAGAAAAAATGATACCAGGAAAAACCCACCAACAGAAAACCACTGCGATTCAGCCACCTTCTTCCTAACGGTGTAGGGTAAGGGCTCCAGATACCTGGCAGCACAGAGCCTGCTGCACCTTGGAAGGGCAATCGCCTTTCCTTCCAGCCACTCTTCACTCCATCACCTTTAGAAGCCATCACCTGCAGGTCCCTAGAGCGTCCAAGTAACTTTCATCTGGCACCAACGGAAGCTGTAAAACAAGTTGAAGCATCATTGGAACCGCCCAGGTGTCTGCAGATTCCACCGAGTGAGGAGCTCCAAAGCCCCAGCCAGTCTGAACTGCCTCCTCATTCCTGCAGAGATGGTGGTGATGATATTCTGGTTAACGACCTCGATAGCTCCGTGCCAGTTGAGTTATAGACTCACCAGCTTCTCATCTAGTGAGCAGAACTAGAGCAGAGCCTTGGCTCCATCTTCCTGACACCCACCCCTCACCTATTGAGAGAGAGGAATGAGGTCCCCCCTCAGCCTCCTCTTCTCCCAGCTCAAGATCCCCAGCTCCCTCAGCCTTTCCTCATCAGGGAGCTGCTCTCCCTCCTTCATCATCTTCCTTGCTCTACGCTGGACACCCTCCAGCAGTGAAAGTTTGGAATGGAGAGCAGAGCTGGGTGATTTTCTTTCCAAGCAGTTTGCTCTCCCAGGCATCTGCCCATCTTGTCTGTGCCCAGGGCTTGTGATGGAGCGTGATGGAGCATGACGCCCCTCACAGCCCTGCCAGAGGGGCAGGAAAACTGGCCCAACCTCAGCAGTCCAGGAGCTGAGCCCGTCACGGTCCTGTTCCTGCACCAGTCTCTCTCTCCTGCAGTTTTGATGGGCAGCAGCTGTTAGAAAACAAACTTTCCCACTTGCAGCAGACAGTTCATTTCATGACTGAAAACAGCTTGTGGCGATGGCAGTGCTGGCCAACTGTTGAGAGAGCACAGGTAGAAATCGGTGACTGTCAGCCAGGGCTGAGACTTCTTCATCCTGATACTGTAAACTCTCCTCCTCTCAGCAGGGATTTGGCTCCTGGGGCCACAGAATCTGTTGCCGTGGGTAGGAAACTGGGATGAGCAAGTTGCACAGGTGTTGCTGCCAGTTGTTGCCCTGCAGTTCTAATCATCTCCAGCCTCAGGAGTAGAAGCCTGTCCCCAGATGCCCTTGAGCAGAGCCTGGCTCCATCCTCCTGACACCCACCCCTCACAGATTGAGAGACAGGAATGAGGTCCCCCCTCAGCTTCCTCTTCTCCCAGCTCCAGAGCCCCAGCTCCCTCAGCCTTTCCTCAGCAGGGAGCTGCTCTCCTTCCTTCCTCATCTTCGTTGCTTACACTGTTCACCCTCCAGCAGCTAAAGCAGGCGCCCGTGTGCCGTGGTACTGCAGGGTGATCACAGTAATGATGAGGCTGGATGATGCAGTGCCTCGGATTTGAGCCGAGGTTGCTGTGGCCACAGCACAAAGTATTAACCACTATATGATCACAGCATGCTACTGGGGCTCTGGGGATTTTTCCCAGCTGGTTTGCACCTCCTCAGTGCTGAAAATGCCTCTAAGGATTACTGTTAGGTCTAGCCTGGATCCTGTTTGGATCCACAGGATCATCCCTTTTATCAGCAATCCCTGTTGCTCTGTCCTGCCAGACCCAGCCTGAACCTCTTGCCTAAACCACCTGATCCCCAAGCTTCTCTGTTAGACCTCTGCTGGCCTTCTGCGGGGAAAACCCACCCTGCCCTTTAGCTTTGGTCCTAACACTTGGGTTGGAAGATCCACATCTGTCTGACCCCTGGAGAGCCAGGCTGCAGATGTTCTTGGGAGTCAACCTGATTGAGAGATCAGACAGGTGACCCAGCCTGGCAGTCTCCCTCTACCCCACCTGCACCCAGAAGATACTGGAAGCCTGAAGCTACTTTTTAATGGTTAAAGCAGAGCGTTGGCCTCCAGGCTGTTCCGCACGCCCATCGCTCTCTCGGGTTCTTCTGGATGGGCCGCTGACCTGGAGCTTGGGTTCCTGCTCAGCGTGCCTCGGTGTTTTTCAAAGGCAGTGGAAGTTTTGTTTTGGAAACGCTGCTGGGAGTGCAAACAGGAAGCAGGAAGGACTTGTTCAGAAATGCAAGAATCTGAGGGCAGCGCAGCTCCCGTGTTTTTGGATCCAACCCATGAATGAGTTTTGCAACAACAGCAAGATAGGAGCGCTGAGGTCAAGAGGAAAGCAAACACGGAGCGGCCACAGAGAGTGACTTTCAAAATCGCCCGTTGGAGCTCTGAGTCACTTAATGCTCCACACACAGCCAGGATGCCTAGAAAAATAAAGCGAGATGCTGAACGGTCCCTGCTCTGTTGGTGACAGCTGGGATTCAGTGGGGGGAGAGCTCCAAGTGGGATTTTTGTATAAGCCTTTGGCCTTTGTTTGCTCGAATTCTGATCCTTTAGCTGTTTCTGCTGGGGTGTTTGGGGCTCTCCTACCCTTAGAGCATAGAGATGAGCTCTGCTATTGTTCTGGTTATCGCTGGTACTTGATTTGGGGCGTGCTCCTGCGACTCAGCGGGACCCTCACGGGATTGCGATGGGATGTGCTGCAGCCCAGCTGTGCTGATCAGCAGAACGGAGGGGTAAGAGGCAGCAGAAGAAGGTGATTTTTGCCCCTTTGCAAGACAAGAGGACTGCAGAAGGAGCGGAGCATCAAGACCCCCATCCTGGAACCAGTGATGAGGAGGTATGGACTCAAAGCGTTCACAGCCTGCAGCTGATGGCCTTCACCTGACGACTGAAGCACTTTCTCAGCAGGACAGCAGCAGTAACAATGCCCTGAAGTGGCTTAGAGAGGTTCTACCCTCTTTCTCTACAGTTCCCCAGCCCACCTTTCAATCTGCCCCCTGCCTTCACTGCTGCAGGCCTTGCCACGGTGTGTGTCACCCCGAGAAGAGGATCAACCACAGTGAGTGCAGACAACCAGAGAGAGCCTGGCACAGGGGAGTGTTGGAACTGCTGGTGGATCAGTGCATCTACCTGAAGTCCTGGCTCCTCAGTGAACGTCTGACTGTGCAGAGCTCTCTGGTGTGAAAAGTGAGCAGCTCCTGTGTGTGTGCAGGCGCCGCAGCATCCACTGCCTTATCCCTGCCCTCAGACCCAGGTTCCTCAGCCGGATACTCAGCAATGCAAGGCGGAGCAGGGCAGGTGGTGGTGTCTTCAGCAGACTGCCTGTCCTCAGACTGGACTTGGACTTAAGAAACCTTGAGGAAAAGTGATTAGAAGCCAAACGAGAAACTTTCCCTGCTCTTCCAATCCTGTTTATCTTCAAACTCAGCGGCTGCGCCAAAACATTCCCTGGAGCAGGGGTTTATAGCCACTAGATTAGAACTTTATCACACCCCATAGAGGGAGATTGCTTAACTTGCAGAGGTGCAGCCGAGCCTTTGGCCCCTTGATTGGCTCAGGGGCATCTTGCCATGGCCAGCCGCCCATCAGTCATCGGCAGCCACCAGTATTTGCCTTTCAGGGATGCCGGAAGAGCGGCAGGGAGATTAAGAGAGGCACTCCTTGGTTTTTCAGAGTCAATCAAATCCTTTCCCTTTCTGCCAGTCCTTTGTGATTGGAAAATTACAGCGTGAGTTTATCAAACATTGATTAAACAATAGAGGACTTCCGCGCTGGGGAAGGGAATAAACTAACAGGATTAGACAGGCCACTGCATTCCAGGGCTCCTGCTGTTCCGTACGGAGAAGGTTTTCTGCAGTGGAGCTGAGCAAGTGAACTCGGGAGAACGGCTGATAGAGCAGATCTGTAAGAAACTGAACCTAATCCAAGTGTCTCAGATCCGATGTCCAGGGGAGCCCACAGCCACGCTCTCCTCCTGTTGTGACGTGATGCCGAGGAGCCCGTACTGCCTCAAGCCCAGTAGCAGGGTAGGCAGGGAGGGGAATCCTTTCCCATTATATTTTTCCATTATATTTCAACTATTTCCATTATTTCTCTTCCATTTTTTTTTTCCACCACTGGCACTTCCCTGCTGCTCCTGAAAAGAAGCAGTGATGGGCTTTTTATCCTCAGGATGAGCCTATTTTTTAATCCTGACACAGTTTCTCTGTAGAATTCCCCGGCTCCACTTCCCCTGGGGTCAGTCAAACCTTTCCTCTGGGGAAGATGAGGATTGGAGGGTTTTTAGGGCTGGACTGGGGTTTATACCTCTGGAATAGCTCTCACCTTTGTGCAGAGAGTAAAGACTTGGGCTCCGTGAGGGGAATTAGCTCAGATGGTAGAGCGCTCGCTTAGCATGCGAGAGGGAGCGGGATCGATGCCCGCATTCTCCATTGTTTTCGCATCTGGAGCACTGTGTCCAGGTCTGAGCCCCTCAGGCCCAGAAGGACAGAGCTGCTGGAGGGTGTCCAGCGTAGAACAACGAAGATGGGGAAGGAAGGAGAGCAGCTCCCTGATGAGGAAAGGCTGAGGGAGCTGGGTCTATGGAGCTGGGAGAAGAGGAGGCTGAGGGGGGACCTCATTCCTGTCTCTAAATCTGTGAGGGATGGGTGTCAGGAGGATGGAGCCAGGCTCTGCTCAAGGGCATCTGGGGACAGGACAAGGGGCACTGGGTGCCAGCTGGAGCAGAGGAGGTTCCCTCTCAATCTCAGCAGGACCTTCTTCCCAGGGAGGGTCCCGGAGCACTGGACCAGGCTGCCCAGGGAGGCTGTGGAGTCTCCTTCTCTGCAGAAGTTCCAGCCCCGCCTGGCTGTGTTCCTGTGCCACTGGGTCTGGGTGATCCTGCTGTGGCAGGGGGACTGGACTGGATGACCTTTCGAGGTCCCTTCCAACCCCTAATGATTCTAGGGTTCTATGAAGGGGTTGATCTGCCTGTTTGATATCCCAGGACAAGCAGCATGACACCATTCTCCTGACTAATACAGGTCCATTCTGCTTTCCTCAGTGCACCCATCACCCTGAATCTTCCTCCACCCATACAAGAAGTGTTTCCCCTCTCCATCCCCAGCTCCTTTGCTCTCTCCCTCTGCTCTCAGACCGTGCCCTGCTCTGGTCTTGTTGCTGCAGCAGCGAGGGAGTTGCTGAACTTTTCCCAGTGTATTTCAAGCTGCGAAGGCTCTTCTTGGCTTCTGCCCCCTTTCCAGGGCCCAAACAAAATGTTTCTCAATGCTAAGCTGTCGTTAGAGATCAGAGAAGCAGAGAAAGCAGATCTGATTTCATATCTAATTTGCTGTAAAGTGAGAGGCAGGGACGAGCAGGGTCCTTTTTAATTAGAAAAAGGGTTGCTGAGATACTTTAGCCAGCTCAGGGTTTCTCTGCAGTGCAAGAGCTTTCATGCGGAAAACCCAGCCCTGGGCTGTTGCAAAGAAGAGAGCACAAACGCTGCTCTGCTCTGTCTTTATCCCTCTTGCTCTTCCGAGGGCTTTGGATCTCTGCCCTCCTCCTGACAAGGGAGTGCTGAAGGCAAAGAGGAACGGAGGGACAGGGCTTCTCTCTCTGTCAGGTGCCGATCAGTGGAGGATGCAGAGAGGGGACAGAGGGACCATGAGCTCCTGCTGACACTCCCTTTGACAGGATGTGCTTCAGGAGGTGGATTAGTGGTTTGGGGTTGTAGAACAGACAGGTGGACTTGGTGATCTTGGAGGTCCTTCCTACCTTAATGATCCTCTGATTCGCTGTGTTCCCTGCACCAAACCCATTAAAGCCCTGGTGCCTTTCTCCCCAAAGCACCTCAGAGCCACATCTGCCTCTTGCAAAACTCTGATGGAGCAAAGCAGCAGCCCATGGATATTCCTATCCATGGGAAAAATTAAGAGGATTCAAACAGTCCAGCGCAGCAAAGAATGTTCCCTAGGGACCATGCCAGTCTGTGTGACTCTCTCATCAGGACAGTGAACACCCAGTTTAGGTATCTGAGGCACCTCCTACCCCTTCTGTCACTGAAGAGCTTTCACAGGCAGAAAAAAGCAGCCAGGTTGGCAGCACCAGAGGTCTGGGCAGGACATTTTCCTCTGCACACCCTGCAGCCTTGTCCACCCTTCTCTAGAGCACAGGGCAGTGCCAGAGCAAGCAGAGGGTGGGCTCCTGGATCCTGTGTTGTGACACCAGGGTATCTTCACTGAGGCTGCACTTTGGGCTCTGCCCATGGAAAAACAAACTAATAAAGTCTAGATTTACAAGAAATTATCGCCCTTCAGCCGGGCTCCTTCTTTTCCTCCTGCAAAACCCAGCTCTCAATTAATGGAAATATTTATTTGGGTGACCTGCAGATTATGTCTCCGGCCAATTAGCTCCATCTCAATGTTCTATTTCTTGCCTTTGAATCAATAAACAGTTCAAGATTTCCTGGAGTCAGAAAAGGAGCAGCGGTGCCAAGAGCTGTGGGTGTATTAAAACCATACCTACAACAATAGCCTCGATGAGGGAGCTCTGCTAATCACTCCCTTGTTTGGCCGGGTGTCTGACAGAGGAGCTAGAAAGCCCCAAAGTATCTACCACCCCCAATAGAGGAAACCACAGCTTACAGAACCCATGAAAAACATTTACTAACCTCCAGGTACCCTTTGTTCTCGATCCCTCCTGACAAGCACTTTTCTTCGGCACTACATACCTGAGATGCCTTGGCAATAAGATTTGATTGCGGGGCTTACAAGGTGGATGGAGATGAGTGAGTCATTATCTTTCATTTCATGAAAGGCAACAAAAAATCCTCCTTCCCCCCCCCAAAATAAAAAGGATCCCAAGCAAACAGGACACGGTGTTCCCTGCTGTAATTTGGACACGCTATTCCAGAAGGGAACACGTCTGTGTGCCCGTGCGCACCAGGACCTGGTGTGTCGGGCACAAGGGGAAGGAGAGCAGCCCGGTGCCAGGGGGCACATCCAGGCTGGGAGGTCTTCTGCTTCAGCTGAAATGAGGAACTGCCACAAAAAGGAGTTCGAAGTCTCCCCCCAGTGCTGTCAGAGCTGGGCTCCTCAGCACAACTACCCGGGAAGCTGTTCCAATCGGGAAGCTTTATGGCCATGTTAACATGGCGCTTCTCCACGGGACTTATTAGTTTGGGCTAGGTGCCACGGTAATGCAGCTAGAAGGCTGCTAGACTGGAGCTGGCTCGTGTATCCGGCCAGCTTGGAGAGCATGTAGGCACGGCCACTCACCCCAGCTTTGTTAGGACCGTTACCACCCAGGCTGGTAAAGTCTGGGGCTTGCTGACACTTGGGGGAGGCTGAACGCCTAGCTGAGGTAGCTCAGTTAGGAGACTCGTCACGGGATGGTGGAATTATTGAGGTTAGAACAGACCTTCAAGCTCATCGAGTCCAACCCTGACCCCAACTGGCCCAACCCACCCCCAAGCCCTGTCCCTGAGCTCTGTAAAAGGCATCCAGGGATGGCGACTGAACCCCCTCCCTGGGCAGCCTGTGCCAAGGCCTGAGGACCTTCTCCAGGGAGAAGGTTCTCCTCAGGTCACTGCGGGTCCTTAGGCTGTTAGGAACAAGCACATCAGAGTGATCCAAGAGTAGAGTGGGTTTGGAGACTGCATTCTCCTTTATCTGTTGGCCTTTGATGAGCATGAACCAAGCTGTGCAGACCTCAGCATCCTAAAGGAGAGAGAGCTTCTGCAGGTCAGGGGTAGGTTTGTGGCAGCTAGTTGAGGCACAAAATGTAAACTGAGGATTTCTCTTGCAAGGATGGACTAAGAGAAATCCAGGTGACCCCAGAAACATAGCACAGCACACCCTAACCTCAGGGTTTGGCATCAGAAGGGTTAAGGTATCCCAGAACAAGTTCTACCAAGTCACTGATGTGAAACTGTCCTGCTGTGTCATGCCTAGAAAAACAGCAGACCTTAAAAAAAGGGGAGGATCAGAGCAGAGGAGTCAGCATGGCATGGTCCTTCCACCCAGGAGCGCATGCTGGCTGGCTCTGGGCCTCATCGGAGGCATTCCTCCACGCTGTACGGCCAGCAGTGGCCTGAGCTGAGCTGCGTCCAGCCAGCCCAGTGATGCCCAGCATCCGTCTGTGCACTGCAGCCCTGCTGCTGCCCACGAGCAGAAACCCACGATGAGGAAGACAGAGGTGAGAGATGCTTTGGGCCCTGGTGCTGTGGTCACAGCAGTCAGGATAACCCTGGTTCTGACTGCAACCTCTCTGGAGACACAAACCACCACAGCGTCCCCTCTGGAACTCTGGAATTCCACAGAGCTCACAGTGACTGCCTTTTAAATTCCTCCTGGGTCTTGCTCTGGGTTTGTTGCATTTTCCTCCTCGCTGGGAGCTGAGGCTGCACTCCGTTGTTCTGTAGACAGAGCTTGTTTCTTCCCCTGTGACAGCTCTACAGCCTCAGGTCAGGATCACACCGAATCATCCCAGCTCAGCACTGCATGGGCTGGTCAGTGCTTGGGTGGGTGGCCTCCAGCTGGTGCTCAGGATGAAATCATCCCTGAGCAACAGCACCAAATTGGTGTCCTCTTCCGGCACCACGGGACTGGCAGTTCCTGCCAGCATCACGCACGATGATCTGCTGGTACTCTGGTTGCTCCCAGCCATGGGTGATCCCCTTCTGCTTCTCACAAGCCCAGGGCTCCCAGTGTGTGTCCAGTTCAGAGCTGAAGCACTGTGCGCTCACTCAGTGCCAGCGTGAAGGATGAACCCGAGAGCAGAGCGACCCAAGGTCAGGCCCTGCGAGAGGAGCTGGCAGATCCGCGGGGGTGGCTGAGTCTGGCGAATACAATCTGGAAGCCTTCTGAAACACTTTGCCTCCCTGTCCTCTGTCTCCTGCGCAGAGACACCCATCCTGGACCTCACTGTCCATTAACCCCTCACTGCTTCATCCAAATCCCCCAAAGCAGGAGGGCCCCTTTGCATGGAAGCGAGAGGAGGAGGAGNGGTGAGGAGCGCCCTGGACACACATCAAAACCCAGTTTTGTCCTCTTCCCCGCCGAAGCAAGCGGAGCAGGCTGGAGCAGCCCTCCAACTTCAGGAGCATCAGCACTGAAAGCCGAGCCAAGAGAGAACACATGGTGGTTGTGTGCTGCAGTGACACTTCAAGAAAAATCGCTTTGAGTCGTGAGCCCTGATCACTTCAACTGCAGCGGGCACCCTCCCAGATTTCCTGAGTCAAACGTAAATTGCCTGAGGAAACGTCCCCCTCCTGCCCCTCGCCCCGGCTCGGTTCCCCCATGGCACACACGCTCCCTCTCAGTGCACAGCTCTGTCTCAGAGCTCTTTTTACTGTGTTTACAAATTATGAACATTCTGCCGGGTTAATTATGAAAATATTGGGGAGGCTGTGAGGCTGCGAGACTGGCTCCTGCGCGGAGCCGCAGCCGAGAGCAGCCTGGAAAGCCCTTGAAAAATGAGCCGCCTTCTCTCAGCTCCCATTGCCAATGGGTTTTGTTGTTCTAGGGTTTGACTCCGCTGCTCTGCAAAAGCCTCTTTACAAGCTGCAGCTCCGGAGGCCCGGCCCGGCACTGTGATTTACTCTTCCGAGCTGCCCCTCGTTAGCAGGAGGGAGACAGACAACCAGGAGGGTGGTGGGAAGGGTGAAGCCTGCTTTCTGTTAGCCCGGTGTAAATCTCTCTGCGTGGGCCAGGAGCCAACTCTGTGGCTGCAGGGTTTGGTGGAAGCTCCTCCATTCACACTGGTTTAGTCACCAAGCCCAGATTAACTTCAGGGTCATCTGAATCCGGAGGGTCTGGGGATGCAGAGGGGATGAGAGCGACAGAGATGCTGCTGGTCCCTACTGTTGAGAGCGAGGGAGGGTTGTGCTGGCCCAGTTCTCTTGGCTTGGGCAGGACAAACCTGGCTCTGTGCGAGTCTGTGCTTTCCACTGGGTAGTTGGTCTGAGAAGGACAAGGGCAGGTCCTGCAGAGACCAAGTTGAAAGCAGATGAAGGGATTCCAGCTGCTCTGCACTGTCTTCGCTTGGAATAGGTAACAGCCAGAGAAGGGTTTGCTCCCAGCCTCTCTGCAACTCATTACAGGAGGGGTAAAACCTAGCGAAAGGATCCTTTTGCTGCTCCCCTTTCCTTTAGCTCCTCTAAAACCATCGGGATATTTTTGGGCAAGCCTCTTCTTTTCGTGTAAATAGAGAGCAAAGGGTGAGAGTGAATTTTGGATGCGGGCCCTTTACACCTCCGAGGGTGTTACGGCTGGAGAACGCAGCAGCTCCCCAGCGGGACCACAGGGATCCGTTTCCCTCATGGCGTGAGACGGCGATGGGTTCAAACGGCACCGGCAACGGATTTCTCCTTAAAAATCACTATTGAATTTTTCAAATCAATTGATTTTTGATGGAAATTCTTATTTGAGTTTCGACCTTTTGAAATCGACTGAGTTTTGACACTGGAAAGCAGTTCTTTGGAAATGAAATCCGTTTTCCAACGTGAAATGAAGGGGGTTGACTTTTTGGACTAAAATTACTTTTGAAATTTGAAATCAGTCCTTCTGAAATGTTGGAACTAAATTATTTTTGAAATTTGGGAATGATTTTTGAAATTGGAAATCAATTCCTTTGAAATAAAATTAGTTTTCCAATTCGAAATGCATTCTTCTGAAATTTTACAATGAAATGTTTTTCAAATTTGAAATTTTGCAATAGAAATATCTTACAAATTAGAAAGAAATTGGTTTGATATTTCAGGATAGAATTATCCTCGACATTTGAAATCAATTCTTTTGAAATTTGAAATCAGTTCTTCTGAAATATCAGAATAAAATTATTCTTGAGGCTGGGGAAGGGACTGGAGGGAGAGGCTGACGAGGAGAGGCTGAGGGAGCTGAGGGTGTTCAGCCTGGAGAAGAGGAGAATCGGGGGGACCTTCTCCCTCTCTCCAGCTTCCTGAAAGGAGGGTGCAGTCAGGTGGGGGTCAGGCTCTTCTCCCAGGCACCCAGTGCCAGGACGAGAGGGCAGGGCCTGAAGCTGCTAGGGGAGGGTTACGTTGGCTGTTAGGAAGCCCTTCCTCGGGGAAAGGGTGCTCAGAGCCTGGACTGGACTGCCCAGGGCAGTGGGGGAGTCCCTGTGTCTGGAGGTGTTGAAGGACAGCCTGGCTGTGGCCCTGAGTGCCCTGGGGTGGCTGATGGGGTGCTGTTAGGTGCTGAGCTGGGCTGGATGACCTCAGAGCTCTTTTCCAGCTTCAATAACTCTGTGATCCTGTGATTCTGAGATCCATTCCCAGTTACCCACTTACAATCTAGGGGGGATTAAGGAGAATTCCGCCTGCAAAGTCAGTTTAGCAGCGAATAAATCAACCCGGTGCTGTAACCGATGACCAAACACTCCGAGCTCCTGGAGCTGGACACAGTGTCAAACACCTCACGTGAGAGAACCATTCCCATAGAGCATCACTAACACCCGCTTGGCCCCGTTACTCTAAAGCTAAATCGATCCATATGAGGGGAGCGCTGCCCAAATATCTTCTTTTTCTTTATTTTTTGAGAAAAAAAGAAACCCAGTCGTTTAGAAATGACCATTATCAATACACTAATGCATGTGGAAGGCCGGTTGGGGCTGCTATAGGAAGTGATGTAATGAGGGAACCCTTACTACTCGCGCCCCTCGAGCAGGAAACGTTTTCCTCGAGGAATAGAATACTTGAAAACGGCAGATTACGATTTAATATCAACCAGATTTCTACATTAAACATGATTTCCGAGAACAATTTGATTTTTCTCTTCCCCCCCCCACACCCCAACCTCCTTTCTTTTTATTTTTTTGCTTCTTCTCTAAATGATCAAAACTCCATCCGACCGCAAGCGGCTCCTGGAACGAGCCCACGGCTGCCTGCAATTTAGATGTCAGCCCCGGCAATTGCAGAGGTGCATTGGATCCCTTTCCCACCTCTTGCTGCTCGCTGCTGCCCTGTCAATCTCAATCTGCCTCCCGTACCCACACGTGTTGCTGCAGGGGGAGCGCTGAGGGGTCCATCCCCCCCCCCCCCCCGGTTTTG
>VZRI01005360.1:172232-197942 GCA_013397515.1 Upupa epops
GCCGGTACCCGCTGATGGAGCCGGGGTAACGGGGAGGCAAGGAAATCCAGGTGTGGATTTGGAAACGGCTGGCAGACTGCGCAGTCTCCAGGGAGAGCATGAGGAGAATTAACAACTGCACTGGTATTTCATTTGCTGGCCTGGCTGGCTACTTGATCCTTTAGCTGACCACTACTGTTGGGACTCGCTCGTTTATGGCCTAAGAGCCCTGCTCAGGAGCAGTCGTGACGCCAGGCTGTTCACAAACACAGTTAGCCCTGTCTCAAAGATCTTCCAACCTGAGTTCCAACCTGTACAACCCCCAGCACCAACGAATGTCACCGGCATCGCCTGTCCCACCGTGTCTGCGTGCTCCTGGGGGAGGGATCCCCGCTGCTCCCTGGAAGCCCTTCAGGCCGAGCCAAACACAGCGCAGTGCACAACCATCTGTAGAGAGACGGGAAGAAGAAGCCATGGGGCTGGGAAGCAGCTTGTTTCCCAAGCCCTGCTCCTGCAAAATGAAATGTTCCATCAAGGAGCCAAAGGTTTCAGAACTAAGGGAACCTCTGCGCTGCAGCCGGCTCCGTAAGTGTTAGTCACAGAGGAATGGCAAGGAGAACGTAGCTGCTGGTTTGACTGATGTGTTCAGTGCTGCTGGGCAACTGCTGCTTAAAACCCACCTACTGAACAAACACCTTTGTCCAGAAAGGTCTTCAAAGGTCAGAAACCACTTGTGCTCTTTGCCTCTGCAGCCTGCAGCTGAGGAACGTGGTAGTGGAGTGCGAGAGGCTCACCGTGAACACCAAAGGTCAGACTCAAAGTGACCTCCCACACTCTGCATCAGGAGGACGTGAAAGGGGTTCAACAAGAGAGGCCACAAAGAGCATCCTCTGAGCTGCTGAGGACAGAGAGGGTCCGCTGGACGTTGTCTCCCCGTGAAGCGCAAGGGCTTTGTTCACTGGTTTGAAATGGTCTTCTCAGTTCTCACGTGGGAGAATCAAGAATATTGTTTGCCAGGCAGAACTGAAATGTAACCCAGGATCCCCAAGGAGCAGAGTGACAACACTACACTAATCCACCCCTCTTCTGATGCGCTGCGCATGGAGAAGGAGGTTAACCACAGCGGTGCCTCCTGCCGTGGGCAATCACTCTCATGTAAATCGTGACCTTCACACAATGGCTGGCTGGAGCCGTTTACATGGAGACCCCGTCCCTCCCAGGTTGCATGATAGCACAGGCTTTGTGTTCCCAGGCTGTTGTTCCCTGTTTGGCTGGTACTACAAAGCCATCCAGGGGCTCTGAGATCCACCGAGCACCAGCTCCGACTACCCGCGTGCTGCCAGCACAACTGACAAGCGTGCAAGGAAGAGGCTCCTTGGGCTGCCAAGTCCTGTTGCTTTTGAATGAAGTAGCCTCTCCGTGAAGGATCTTCGCTTTCTTTGTCAGTGAAATCCTGATCCACCGTGAAATTCTCCCACCTACAGCAGTCCTCGGAAAAGGAGCCCACCCTGAGGCTCTGGGCCAGGACAAGTGCTGTTCCAAGCCAAAGTTGTTCTGTAGCTCTTGTGCAGCACGTGATACTGGAGGAACAGGCAGCTGGTGGAGAGTAGGGACAATCCAGAGATGGAAAATGTGTTGGGAAAGGGAGCCCAGAAACAGTAGGACCTGGTACCACAGAACGGTAGTGGCCACTCTTTGCTGGCTTCTGGCTACAAAACATGATCGAGGACTTTCAAGCAAGTGACTCCATCCCAAGTCACTGGTGCCAACACAGTTGTCAGCTCTACTAAAGCACAAGAATACAGGAATAAATGCAAAAACAGAAGGAAAAGGCCCACTCTGAATGTTGTACTTTGCATCCCAGCCCGAGGGATCCAGGGGCTTGAGACAGTTCAGTCAAATCAGCTGGACTTCACCTGTGGGTTGGGTGTCACCGGAGACCGGGTGAATTTGCTTCAGTCGAGATGAACGTGGAAACTCTGGTTGGAATCTGCATTCTAACCCCAAATGACACACGGGAGTGTTCCCTGCCCTCCCCTCTGCAGCTGAGTCCCCCGGTCTGAAGGCCAAGTGCATGTTTCATAGAATCACAGTATCCTTAGGGATGGGAAGGGACCTGGAAAGATCATCCAGTCCAATCCTCCTGCCGCAGCAGGATCACCAGGACCAAGTCTCACAGGAACATCGCACAAGAACTTTCATGGAGGTTCCATTTCAGACTTGAGTCTTCAAGGTAACTGCTCTCCAAAGCCACCACACGATCAGGGTGTGACAGTGCACGTACACTTACTTCAAGGAAAGGGGTTTCATGCTAAAAGCCAGTCCCCAGGGCTTGTAACACTTCACAGAGTCACACTGGGTGGAAAAGACCCTTGGGGATCATCCAGTCCAACCACCAACTCTACTCTACAAAGTTCACCCTTAAACCAGATCACCCAGCACCACATCTAAAGGATCCTTAAACCCCTCCAGGGGTGGGAACTCAACCTCCTCCTGGGACAGTCCATCTCTCCGCAGATTTGCCGCCCTCTTGAAGATGCAAGAGCAAAGAAGTAGCAGTCTTCATGGCTTCAAGCAACCTGCTGAGAATTCCTCCCGTGCATTGGGACAGACAAGAGTGGCTGACACCCTCGGGGTGAGTTTTTCCCCTCTCTAAACTGGATGCAGCTTCATAACCCCAGTGTGTTCTGTTCTAGTTTTAGGTCTGTGGCTTTGGACGAAGCCCTATATTCGCCTGCTTTCCTTCGCTGGGTGTCAGGTAACGAGCTGTTCTGAAACAGCGTGTCCCAGCATGGGAACAGCGGGGCTACACATCCCTGCCAAAAAGCCAGGCTGCGTTGCTTTCTCCTTATCCTTGCCTTGTGACAACATAGCTGTTCAATCCAGCTGACTAGAGAAGCTGATAGAACAGGTCGGTGAGTGTTGCAGCCTGGCTCAGCGGACGCCCTGTGTGTACTCTGCAGATGGGGACGCTGCGTGGGGACGATGTGAGTCTCTCCTTATACGAAGCATTTCGAGAGCAAGCACAGACCTGGGGAGCAAAGTGCCTCAGACTGATTTGTTTCCTGTCCCTTGGACCTTGATATAAGAACTCAACAAGCCAGCACAGAAAACACCACCTTTGACCGGGTTACCAACCAAAACACTGGCAGCAGACCCTCCGATGGCCCTAAGTGGCCCCGTTTCAACAGCAGCCTTTGAATGGTGCCAACCCAGTGAATGGCAGTGTGGTTCCATAGGTGTCTTTGGCCAGAGTGCCCTGTGACACCAGTTCCTGCCTTTCTGGAACCCTTTGGAGTGCCTGCCCTATCATTTCCCACCGTTTTCTCTCCCGGTGTTTCCACCAGAGCTGTAAATGCACATTCCTGCTGCAGGCACTGGGCAGAAAATAGGAAAGAGAGAAGGAAGGAAGGTCAGACCAAGAGAGGAGTCACTGTGCAGCGAAACACCTCCCATCTATGGGCACCTCCAGAGCTTTCAACGTTGGTTGTGTTGGGCAACGCGGAGCTTGGGCATCCAGCACACTGTGGAGTGAGAAATGACCCCCATCAGCTCAGCAGAGGGACAATCAGCAGCAGATTCATTAATATCACACGAGGAGGTGACCAAATACGATCACAGAGCCATCATGGCTGGAAAGGACTTCCAGGATCATCAAGTCCAGCCCTTATCCCAACATGTCCCCAACCCCTAGATCTCAAGTGCTAGATCTACTTCTTTTTTAGACACCTGCAGGGAGGGGGACTCCAGCACCTCCCTGGAGATCTCTCACAGCACCACTGATTGTCTTCCCCATGTCCAGATGGGTCTCACAATGCTGCTGATGGAGAGCAGCACAGTTGCGTAGCCGCTCGGATGGGTGTGAAGGGCTGCGTGAGGGAAAGGGGTAACAGAGAACCAACCTCGGGGACTTTGTTCTGAGGGAACTTATTCTGTGGTTAAACACGGATTTACTACCCCTTGGTGAGTTTTTGATGATAAAAGGCCCAACTATCAAGCTTATGGTTGCAATTATAGAATCCTTAGGGATTGGAAGGGACCTGGAAAGATCATCCAGTCCAATCCCCCTGCCACAGCAGCATCACCCAGACCCAGTGGCACAGGAANNNNTGAGAGACATGAATGAGGTCTCCCCTCATCCTCCTCTTCTCCAAGCTCCAGAGCCCCAGCTCCCTCAGCCTTTCCTCATCAGGGAGCTGCTCTCCTTCCTTCCTCATCTTCATTTCTGTAAGGCCACAGAGAAAACCTCAATCTCATGATCTTAAATCAACGTGTGACTCGAAATTCATCAAGAAAACACCATAAGGGTGGTGGTGGGGAAGATATTCCCTCATCCCTCTTTAGAATTCCCAGAGGAAAAAGGAAGCAAATTTGTGAGGGAAACCTCAACCCCAACGCAATCTGCAGGTGCTGGGAAACCCAGGTCTCCAGGATGTGCAGAGCCGGAGGGACGTGCAGTCGTACGTTGTGTTCTGATTAGCTCATGCGCTCGGAGGAAAAGAAAGGTTTCTCAATAGCAAACCTCGTTATGATTACCATAATGAGCTGATTTTCAGCAGATTAGTTGGTTATCACCATCAGAAAGTGCTGAAATACTGACACCCTCAACACTCCTGTCCAGAACGGAGCTGCTACATCTGATTTCTCAGTCTGGGACTGCTCATTTTGCAAGCCATGGCAGCAGCAATTAGCCAGACAGATCCAATTTATTCCCTTTTAATCCTTCCTAGGTAGAGCACGCTGCTTCCTGGCCGACGCTGTCATTCCCTCCAGAGGGAGAAAAAAAGGCTCAAAAGGGAAAGCCTTCCAAATTCTATCAGCCCTCTACTGTCAACAGCCCAACCCCATCCCAGCCAGGAATTAAAGACACTGGGAGTGCCAGCAGCTGGATGGCTCTGGGCTGGGTCCTCCTGCCAGGTGCCTGCAGTTAAGCAGTTTGCAGGAAATTAAAAGGGCCAAGGTGGGCTGGGGGCAAAGTGTTGAGAGCCTGGCTCCTTGTAGCATCAGCCTGGCTCTGAGTGGCAAAGGGGAAGAGTTCTCCCTGGAGCTCCACAGCTAAAGGGCAAAAGGTAAGGGGCACTGTGTGCTGTTGTCTTGCCATCACAGATCTCGTGTTGGTAAAGGCCAGTTGCTCTCTGAGCTGCTGGCGTGGAGCAGAGGCTTTGGTTTTGGTGTGTGTTGGTGTGCAGCCGTGGGCAGCAGAGGTGCTTTGTGAGGGCACTCTGCTCATGGAAGCCCTTCTGCAAGCTCAGCTCAACCCAACAGTAACAACTGCTTGGCCGTCTTGGTGCCTGTGCTTGTGTTGCTTTGGAGGTGGCCTCATCTCAGGGGCATCCTGTGTGAGGATCCCCATGACCTGGGCTGAGCACAAAGTGTTGGACCAGTGCAGGGGGTTACAAATGACTTCATGGGAGAGAAGCTGAGGCTTCTCCAGCTGCTGTTCAGGATCAGTGTGATGGGGGAAAGAGAAGTAGATATCTGCAGTGACTGATTTCTGAATGTAACTGCTTTGTTAATTGTGTGGAGGTCACTGAAGGCCAGATGCCTGCTCTGGTGTAAATACCATTCTAGTTGGAGCCAGCTGCCTACTGCTGATGGAGAAGCTGGGGGTGTCCTATTGAACAGCGATGTAACGCTGACACAGGGTGGTGTGACACCGCCTCTTCCTTAGTGCAGTCAGATGCCTCAGTGATGCTCTCTGGTTCCTTCACTCTGGATCTTTCCAAAGGTCGGTACCTGCTCCTGAGTCTGCTCTGGAAAGCTCTCGTCTTGTTGTTGAAGACAGGTGTGGGTGGCAAGGGCTGTTCCTGGCAAGGATTCTTGCAGGAGAAGAACACTCCTCCTGGGGAGCTCAGGGTTATTTACTGCCTGTGATTCACACTAGGAGAGCAGTATGAATTTTAAGAGCCTTCCCTGGGAGCCACCCCCTAGGCAGTGCTGCCAATTGCAGGTGAAGTGGCACTTCAGTGCTGCTCTGAGAAGGCCCCATGGCCATCTTGCACCCCTGACTAGTTTTTTACAGTTCCCTTGCGTTTTCTCCTGGTGCAGGGTGTCACTGCTGTTGCTGGCAGGAGCAGATGGGTGGCAGATGGGTTTAGGGGACCCTACCCAACGGCTTCGCTTCTTCTTCCAAGGTTTCATGCAGTTTGCTAAATCAGTTCTCGTAGCTACCTAAGGCAGAGCTCCCTGCCCTCTCCAGCTCCCTTAAGAGGTGGCTGTTGGCCTCTTCTCCTTGGTGCCTGCTGACAGCAGCAGGGGCACTGCTCTGCAGTTGAGGCAGGGGAGGGTCAGACTGGCTCTGAGGCAGAGATTCTCTGCAGCCAGAGTGGTTGGGCCCTGGCAGGGCCTTCCCAGGGAGGTGGTGGAGTCCCCCTGCCTGGAGGTGTTGAAGAACCCTGTAGCCATGGTGCTTCCCACCCTGCTCGAGTGGCAGCAGGGAGGGGGTCAGGTTGTGTTTGTCAGTCACTTAGGGACTGAGGGTTTTTGTTGGGGTGGGGATGGTTGGACTGGGGGATCTGGGAGCTCCTTTCCAACCAGGATTAGCCTGTGGCTCTGATTCTGTGAAGCAGCACAAGTACCACTCCATTCTTCTTGTGCGGGGTGCCTGTGCAGGGCAAGTTCCTCTTGCTGCAGCACTGCAACCAACTGGACTCCTGACCACTTGCAAGTGGACAGAGAGATTCCTCCTGACTCTTTCTGGACAAGCAACTGCCTGGGTACCCGGAGCACAGGTCTGCAACCCCAACGTGTGATAAATCAGACCTTTCACTCCCAGTTTTTCCTGGCAGCAGTACTAGAACAACCCTCTGAATAGCTACTACTGCTGAATTTTAAGAAAGCTCTCTGGCTCTCTGCTCAGCCAAACCTTAAAGTTACAGTCACCCGGCGTTTGGCAAAGCCGCCTGTTCTGTAACCTTATCTTTTTATAACAATCATGTTTATTAGTGTTGTACAGTGCGTTAGAGGGCCCCTCTCTGGAGCCGAGGTGCTGTGCCTGCTGCAGCAGGATGTAGAGTTTAGATCATCCGAACAGCTTTCAAACAGCTGTAAAACCATCCCCAGGCAGTGTGGTCCAGGCACTGCAGACCCTGGGGCTTGGGGGAGCTGTGGTTGTGATCTCCAGTCTGCTGCTGGGAGACTGGGGGTAGGTCTGGCTTTGCTTCTGTCTCCTCTCTGTGAAGATAATCACCTCCTCCGGTCCTCAAAGAGGAGCTTTAGTGTAGTAATAAACTTTAGTGTACTCCTCAGGGCTTTTATCTTGTGTTGAACTTCTTGGGTCATCCAGCAAGCTGGAACAGAGGAGGTTCCATCTCAATCTCAGCAGGACCTTCTTCCCAGGGAGGCTCCTGGAGCACTGGACCAGGCTACCCAGGGAGGTTGTGGAGTCTCCTTCTCTGCAGACGTTCCAGCCCTGCCTGGCTGTGTTCCTGTGCCACTGGGTCTGGGTGATCCTGCTGTGGCAGGGGGATTGGGCTGGATGATCTTTCCCAGTCCCTTCCCATCCCTAAGGATTCTGTAATCCAGAGTCTACACTTCCCACCCAAATGCCGTTTGGTTTGGTGCCTGAGTTTGCCCTGATGTGTGCAATGCAGACTTAAACACAAATGTGCTTTAAGCTCAGCCCTGTGAGTGGTTTCTCCCTGGTTCCACCAGCAGATGTGGAGCTCGAGCTTGATGTGCCACTACGCTGCTGATAAAACTCCAGTACCCACAGGTACTTGTCCAGATCTGAGGGAGCAGCCCTGTTATCAGCAGTTCCAGGAATGGAACAGGATCAGACTTTGCATCCTGGCAGCAGGAGCTGGAAACCCTGTCCTTTACCCTGTTCCTGTCACTGTAGAGATCTGATTTTCCTGGAAGCCCTGCACAGCTAAGGACACTGGCGGGGTGGGGGGGAGTGCAGAGTCTGCTCTAGGATGGTGGCACCTCCACCTTAAACCCCTGCAACCTGCTCACTGAGGATCATTTTGTAGGTGGTAGGAGGAGGTGGAGAGCCTGCTGTGGGTGCAGTCTGCTCTGAGGCAATCCCAGTCTGCAACTGGTCTGCAGGGTCCTTCTCTTAGGAGCTGTGACAGCCAGGCCTGGACGGCTGCAAAGGGGAACCACTGCCCTTCTACTAGCGTGGTGGTAGAACATCCAGGCTGGCAACTGCTTTTGATTCCAGTTCTCAGTTTGGATCTGACAGCCCAGCCTTCACCTCTAGGTGTTCAGGTGTGAGGGTCCCGGAGCACTGGAAGGGGCTGCCCAGGGGGGCTGTGGAGTCTCCTTCTCTGCAGACGTTCCAGCCCTGCCTGGCTGTGTTCCTGTGCCACTGGGTCTGGGTGATCCTGCTGTGGCAGGGGGACTGGACTGGATGATCCTTCCAGGTCCCTTCCCATCCCTAAGGATTCTCTCTGTGGTTTTTCTGTAGAACAACGATTAGTTTCCCATTAGCATGGAGAAGCCATGAGTTAGTGGTTGGACTTGATGATCTCAGGGTCTCTCTCAACCTGAATGATTCTGTGATCTGAACTAATTTTATATCAAGACACCAGTTTTGCCTGAAGGCTCCCCAGATCCAAACCCCAGATCCAAACCCCAACTCCATGAGTTACTCCCTCCCTTACTACTACAGGCAGCTTTTGTTCAGTCTGAGAGCAGGAGGACCTGTATCCTCACGGCAAGGATGAGGAGGTGCTTGAGTACTGTGGGGATTCATCACAGTACCAGTGTTTTCTGAGCCACTGACAGCAAGAGAAAGCTGATGACACTCTGCCTGGCCAGGAGAGTCAGCTCAATTTCTTCTTGGAGACGGACTCGTCATCGCTTCAACGCTGTTATTTACGAGGGGCTTTCTTATTTGTCAAGTGGGGAGGGGAGGGGGAAGAAAGCCTGGACATGTTTTAGGAACAGAATGAGTATTTTACACACGGCCTGATAGCCCTCTGGAAAGCACTGGAGATTTACAAGCTGTTCGTGAATGCACTGACAGTTGGCAACGCTGCATCCAACACGCAGGAACCCTCCTGGAAAAATAGATCTATAGTAAGTAACACAGATTGCAGCTCAAGAGGAGCTCACAGGACTTTCAGCAAGCGAGTGTGGTACCTGATGTCTGTAAGAATAGAGATCCTTTCAAGGTGTTTGACCTGCAAAGGTGGCCTGGATATTGAAGAGCAGTACTGATGATAAAAAAGCCAACACACATTAGCCACCTCCTCTGACTATTCCTCTTGAGCAATGGGCTGCCCAGGTTGGTGGTGGAGTCCCCATCCCTGGAGGTCTGGAAGAAAAGGCTGGATGTGGTGCTTAGTGCCCTGGTCTAACTTAATTGTGGAGTCTCCTTCTCTGCAGACGTTCCAGCCCCTCCTGGCTGTGTTCCTGTGCAGCTTGGTCTGGGTGATCCTGCTGTGGCAGGGGGATTGGACTGGATGATCTTTCCAGGTCCCTTCCCCTCCCTAAGGATTCTATGTTTGGAGGGGACTTAAGCACCAGCCTTGTTCCCCAAGGACAGAGCCCTGGGGCTGCTGCTTTCAGCTGTAACCCCTTCTCACTTGTATGCTCAAAGGCTGCCGGGTTTAGGGCCAGATGATCCCCCCCATGCTGCTGACTTGGACTTTCTCAAGCAGTTGAACTTGGAGTCAGGGGGACGGATGCTCTGCAGGGAGAACGCAGCCCTGTGCAGCAAAGCACAGGCAGTAGAGGGCAAAGGCTTTGTCTGGCCTTAAGGAAAACAAACGAGGGCCTGGACTTCGAGTAGTTCCTAAAAAAACTTGTTCTTTCCTCTGCCCTAATTCCAAAACGGACTTGCAGCTAATTAGACTGAGTCGAGCCCGCTCTTGCTGGGCTGTGCTAGTGTAAACAGCAGCCATCTGAGTTTCATTACAATAAGGAAATAAAATAAACACAGGGGCAGCAAACAGTAGTTTGGCCATGGCTCGTTGCAGCACAACGCCGTTAATTCTCTTGTAGAGGCAGCAGGACTGCAGGGGTTGTGAATGGGACTCTCTCAGTGCTTCTCTCCTCAGTTTCTCCTCCCCAGTGCATCACAGGGAAAAGCAAAGCCCCTGCTGCTCAGCTCCCGGCTCAATCCCCTCCCTGGATTCTGCAAATGGTGCTTCATGCCGAGTTGTTTTCATTCCCTGCCCTCAGGATTCCTCGTGTGGCCAGGCAGAAGCTCGGGGGGAAGGTGACGTTTGTACGTGAGAGGTTGAGCTGGCTAGAAGGCTCTGCTCTGTGTCAGGCTGCTCGCTGGGTCAGTCACAAGGGCCAAAGACACATCACTGCTTTTCTCCCCTTTATCTTTTAATAATTTGGGGGTTCAGCAAAGGGGGAGCCCCCTACGAGCTGTTCACATGAAATCCCTTGAGTTCAGCAGCTGACACCTTCTGCAGCTGCTTCTCACAGTCTCTGAGTGGAACAGGCTGGAGAGCCCTTTGCCAGGCAGCAGCATCACCCACTGCTCCAGGGAACAGGCTAGAGAGCCCTTTGCCAGGCAGCATCACCCACTGCTCCAGGGAACAGGCTGGAGAGCCCTTGGCAAGGCAGCAGCATCACCCACTGCTCCAGGGAACAGGCTAGAGAGCCCTTTGCAAGGCAGCAGCAGCATCACCCACTGCTCCAGGGAACAGGCTAGAGAGCCCTTTGCAAGGCAGCAGCAGCATCACCCACTGCTCCAGGGAACAGGCTGGAGAGCCTTTTGCAAGGCGGCAGCAGCATCACCCACTGCTCAAGCACCCGGGGGTCAAAAGTCTCCGAGCTCTATGAGGTGCCCAGGCTGGGGTCTCAGCTCTCAACTCTCCCTGCCCATCACCCTTCAGCAGGACCGGAGGAGGAAGATGCAGCCGGAAACCTCAGTACTTCCTCTTCTACCAGATCCCTCCCACAAGGGTTTTCCTTGCGGAGGGGCTGGGGGTGCTGTCAGTTCCAGAGAAGGAGACTCCACAGCCCCCCTGGGCAGCCCCTTCCAGTGCTCCGGGACCCTCCCTGGGAAGAAGGTCCTGGTGAGATTGAGAGGGAACCTCCTCTGCTCCAGCTGGCACCCAGTGCCCCTTGTCCTGGCACCAGATGCCCTTGAGCAGAGCCTGGCTCCATCCTCCTGACACCCACCCCTCACAGATTGAGAGACGAGCAGGGAGGGAGCTTGGGGAAGACTCTGTCCCGGTGGGAGTACTCTAAAGCCCGTTAGTGAAAGGGAGTTGGATAAAAGATGCCAATAGTGTCTCTTCTCTCCCAGCCAGGAGCTGTTAATCTCTGCTCTGTGACAGCCCAGCACACTGAATGCTCCAAGGGTTTTGTGTTCAGTAGCAGCAGAAAGGGATGAAAGCTCTTTAGGGCAGAGTTACAGGGTCTGCACCAGTGTCCCCCAGTCCTTGTGTCCTCTTTGCACCGAGCAGAGTCCTCAGTGCTTCTTCCTTTGCCACAAACAACAGGAATCTCCCAGTCTGTGCTTCCCATCCCACCAGCATGATGCTCCCAGTTGCTCTCTGGGGCACCTTCCCTGGACACCCAGAGCCCTGGATGGGGCAGCTCTAAGCTCTGCCAGCTGTGGTCTCATTACACACCCATCGTGTCCCCACATGGTCTGCAGGGTGGCTGCTGGAAACTCCAACCCCTGTGAAAATGGGGCATTAAAATGGCCCTCGGAGCCCTGTGCTGCCCCCACAGCCTTTACCCCTCCCCAGTCTGGGGCCAGCTCATGCCCCGGCTGCGCCTGTTCACCCAGCACTCGATGCTGGCACTGGGACCTGGCCCTGGCTCAGGGTGACGTGTGGAGGGGCCAGTTGGCAGCTGACGTGTGCTGGGAAGTGAGAGCCAAATCTCCTCCTGATTCTCCCCTGCCTGAAACCGGAGTCACTGTGGTGGGGGCCCTCCAGATCAGATGGGGGGGTTGGTATGGGAGAAGCCCATGAGAAGATGCTGTGGGGTGGCAGGGAAGTGTCTCCCAGGGATGAATTTCTCCCAGTGTGAGATCACACAGGAACCCTCCAGCAGGGAGAGGGATGGAGAAGCCCTTCCTGTCAGGGAAGGAGTGAGGAGCTGCTGCTTCATTAAGGATTAAGGAGCACCCCGAAACAGCAGCTCCAGTTCTTCCTCAGCTCCTTCACTCCCTCTTCCAAAAAGAAAAGGGAAGTCAGTCTTTCCCACCCCAGTTTCTGTTCCCAGTTCCTTTAACCCAGGCAAAAGCTCAGTGGGTTCTCACAAAATGATTCTGGTGTCTGAAAACTCCAGCAGGGAAGGACCGACCGCCTTCCCCTCCATCCCAGCTTCGGCCTCACCAGCCTCTCCCCTGCTTGATTTCCCTCTGTTTGGGGAGCCCTGAGTTTTAAGGGTCGCTGTCCTGTTTGGAAGGTTGGGCCTTGGGGGGATTTTGAGGGGGGCACTAGTTAAATACCTCTTGGTTTTGTGAACACAGCATAGAGTTGGCATTTGGAAGCTCCTATCCTTCCCACTCTTACTCCCCACTTCCCTCTCCCCATTCTCCAGCACTCAAGATCCAGGTCAGGCAGTCTGGAAGGAGAAGGATTCCTGGCACCTCTGTTCTGGTCATGATAGTTCTGGTCTAACCGCGCTCTCCAGTGCCCAGGAGCTGCAGAAACTCCTCACACGCAGCTGCTCAAGGGCTGCCTTCCCTGTGTCACCAGCTCTACCAGGCTCCTGTGCTGCCCCCCACCAGTGCTGGCAAAGGCTCTGCACCAAAGCATGAGGGTGGTTGGACTTGTGGAGCAAACCTGCCTGGACTGGGCAGGGTGTTCAGCTCAAAACCCCTTCCTCTGGCCCTGTAGGAAGGCAGTGCTGTTCTAGCTCCTCTCTCTCATTACAGGATTGAGGTGTTTCCTCACTGTTGCCCCTTTTCAACCCATGCAGCTGTGAGGGTAGAACGTGCCAGAAGGACTTCTTAAAGGAGGTTTAAAACCAGCCTTGATCACAGAAATGCCCTCCTGCACCACATCCAGCTGCCCCCAGCTTGTAGGGATCCCAGGCTGAGGGCTCCTTGGGACAAACAGCCCCAACACCTCCACTGCCTGGGCTCCTGGAGTCCTGTGGAGACCAGGGCCAAGCAGTCTGCAACCCCCCACCTCCCGTTTCCAGCAGAAGGCTCTCCACTGAAAAGAAAGCCGTAAGCTGGCAGGGGTGAAGCCTGGCACCCAGGGCTCCCAACCCCACTCGATTCAATCAAGCAAAACAGTCTCCAGTCAGAACGTATCTCCTCCCCAAATAAAACATACAGTAGAAGAAGAAACAAATTGCTTGACACCTCATTAGCGACTGTAAGCAGACTCCATTTTCACTCCAGGGTCTCATTGGAGTGATTTGTGAGGCAGCTTTTCCCTACCTCTGCCTCTCCCCTTAATGGGCAGCGTTTGGAAGGACTTGGAGGCAACACAAGAACAACAGGGATTATTTGTGTTCTTCTGGGACACCGTCCTGCTGTCTGCTGCCGCAGTGCCCCTCTACCTGCTGTTGTTTCTGGAACCCAGAGGCTCTTTCACGTTGCTCCTGTGTGTGGAGCTGATTGGGAAGAGGATGCAGTTGGCCTGGGAGGAGAGAACCAGAGCTCGGATGTCCTAAGATGCTGATTAAGGGTATTAGCCAGCTGACTGGCTGCTGGATGGAGGAGCCCTACTGCTGCTAAGCACAAACCGTGTGGATGTGGGGGGGGGTTGTTGTTGCTTCAGGGCTTGAGAAATGTTCTGGGCTGGCTGTGTTCTCTGCTGCACAAGAGCTCAGCCCAGAAAGATGAAAGAAGCAGCTCCCCTCCTATGATGCTCAATTTGTTCTTTCTTCATTAAATATCCAGCTTCATCACAGTTTGATCCCTCCACGCTTCCTCCCCGGTTTTGCCTTCTCATCTTGGCTTGAAAAGCAGTTTCTTTTCAATTTCAAGACCTTTTTGTTCCTGGGGATTATTTTTTCATTCCAAATCCACCACCCCCCTATCCCCCCATCCCCAGCAGGATCTGTCTCTCAGGAAACCAGCTCCATGCTCAGTAATAACTCCTGAAGCATAAGCACCTCAAAAAGGACTTGGACAAACACAGGGAGAGCCCTGAGGGACCCGATTGTTGTTGTGTTGGGGCTTGGGGGGGCTCTGTGTTGTCCCATTTGTCACCCCCCCTCACATACACACAGGTACCTGATGGGCAGCAGCACTGAGCTGAAGGGCTGGGTTTTGGAAGGAGTGTTCCTGCCATAAAGCAGCAACCAGGAGACAGAGAGCAGTTGGTCCTGGCCAGGTCCCTGTCCTGGCAGGGAAAAGAAATTCATTGCTGTTTAGTTTTGGTTTAATTTGACTTAGTAGGATGGATTAAACCAGGACTAAAAGGAGGGAGGGGAGAAAGAAGTCTCATTTGTCTTCTAGACTGCTCTTTCACTGAAGCCTCATTTAACTTTTTTCCTTCTAGAAAAGAAAATAAACCCCTCCACTTCCTACCTCACAGAGTATAGGAGGTGCTTTTCCTCTTGGTCTGTCGCTTAAACAGCGCTTTAGTCCTTCAAACTGAAAGCTGATGTTGAGTTTCATTGAGCCCTGAACCAGGCTGCCCAGGGGGCTGTGGAGTCTCCTTCTCTGCAGACGTTCCAGCCCCACCTGGCTGTGTTCCTGTGCCACTGGGTCTGGGGGATCCTGCTGTGGCAGGGGGATCGGACTGGGTGATCTTTCCAGGTGCCTCCCCATCCCTAATGATCCTAGGACTCGTGACTACAGGTCACTCTCATGGAGCCTTGCAAAGCTCAAACCTCTCCTACTGCTCTTCAGCAGCTGCTGCGGGTGTTGGTGTTTCTCTTCCCACAGAGCATCCCTGATCACTTGGTATCCCAATGTTCCAGCGTTAGGCAGCTTAACCTCCCGACTAGGAATGACTTTTCTCTCTTAAATCCTGAACTGGAGAAGCAGAAATCCTGTGTCTGTGAGGATTCCTCTCCCCTCATTCCTTTCATGTAACAGCATTTCATGGAATCCTTTGGGATGGGACGGGACCTGGAAAGATCATCCAGTCCAATCCCCCTGCCACAGCAGGATCCCCCCGAGCAAGGCACACAGGAGCACATTCCTCTTGGCTGGGTTCAGCTTTGAGCCCCTCTCCAGAGCTCCTCGCTCTCCCCACAGACTGAGGTGCTATGCCAGGTAGACCCCCAGCCCTCAGCGAGCTGCAAATAAGGAGCCTTTAACCCATGCAGGGGGGGCTGAGATTAAAACATCAGACCGAGTTGTTTGAAGGGGAGACCCTGCTATTAATATTCTCTATTTTCAAATAAACCAGGAGAGTGCGACTGGCTCTGAGATCAGGGCTGTTGTCAGAGTAAGAGGCTCTGAGAGGGCAGCTCGGAGCTCAACCAGCAGCCAGTACAGTAGCAAGCCCAGCAGTAGCCATGGATCAGAGCTGTGTTGGCCTCAGGCTGCTGAATGTAAATCCCCGGCGCTGAAACCCTCGGGATTTATTATGCGAGTGATGCTGAAGAGAGTTTGTGTTTGATGGACTCCCGGGGATGAGTGCATCGGGGGGATGAATGCATCGGGTCGTTGGAGTGAAAGAACTGTCAGGAACGATGGCCACACAGTACAATTTCTCTCCCCGTCCCCAAAGGGCAGGAAAAGCTTTGCAGGAGAGAGACAGAGAGAGTCACAGGGTTTTTGAAGTCTGGGGAGGTGGCAGCCTTGGCTAAGAAATTCTGAGGGATGGATGTGGGTGGATTGGTGGTGATGAAGGCCACCTCTCCCTTCTGAAAGCATCTGTGGTGTGAGGTAAAGGGGAGGGCTGAGGTACTGCGTGTCCTCACTCTGGGTAGGGTCACAAGTAGGGGCTTGGATGAGTGCCACTGCCACCAAAGATGAAGCAGTGAGGTGGACTGAGTCCTGGGGACGTCCCTGTCGTCCTAGGGAAGCAGGAGAAACGATTCTCTTGGTCTAATAGGTCTCCCAGGACTTTGGTCACAACTCGTGATTGAAGCAAGGGGAGGGTGAATCCTTCTGCCATCATGAGAGGGAGCAGCTCAGCTACAGCCCTGGCCAGGAGCAGGGTGGTTAGGGGTCTGGAAAGAGCCCCCCAAGATTTGGAAGACACAAACCAGCTTTGCAGCTCATTTCTGAGGGGTGGGAGAGGTGGTGCTGAGGCCAAACCCAGCCCAACCCTCAGACCACTCTTCTGGGGTGGCCTCTGGAGAGTCTAAAGCTAAGAGCCCTCCCGTGTCCCTGTGGTCTCTACCAGAGCAGCCCTTAATTCTGTTCCCTTGGAGCAGGCAGGGGGTTCCTCCCCAGACACCCAGCACTCTGCTCAGGTGGAAGTTCCTTTCTATTTCCAACGTCTGGGGGATTTTTACTGAGTTCTCCTTTCTGAAGCCCAGGAGCCACCTCAGCTGGCTGCTTTGGGCTGAGGGACCCCCCCAGCCCTCATCACCACAAGACAGTAGGGAACCCCAGTGAGGATACAGCAGCAATGAGCTGCTGGCAGAGACCACTCCGGCTGCACCAAGCTCCCCAGCTCTCTGCTCAGGAAGCAGTGAGTTAAACATCATCCCCTGTAACCAACCGTGACGGTACCTCGGTACCAGTGATAAGAAACAAGGGCTGGATTTCACTTGGGTCCCATGTTTTTCCTGATTCGTAGGCAGAAACACACAGTGGAGTCAGCCTGGAGCAGGATCTGCTCAGCTGAAGGGTTTTCAGAGTCCAAATGTTTTCTCAAGTGGTGAGGCAGAGAAACCCCAGGCTCGGTGCCTGTGTATTTGCTGAGCACTTGTGTTAAAAAAAGCTTTCCAAGGGCAGGAGGAAGAATAACTCTGTGATACTGCAAGCTGCAGGTGGCTGGCGATAGCTGAGGATGCTCTTGGAAGCAGCTTTTTTGCAGCGCAGGGTATAAGGGGCTGCTCTGTGTCGTTTCCCAACTGTTTGGATTATTGAGTTCTCTCTCTCTCTCTCTCTGAAATAATTTCCTAGATGTTTCTTTATCAGAAGGAAAAGTAAAGTCTAAGAGCTGGTTGAGGTTTTCCTTTCTAGGAACTGGATGGGTTGTACTAAGAGGGTTCTTTCAGATCTCTTCTTATCCTAAAGGGTTGGCCCTCCATCTGCTCCAACATCGACAGCAACCACCACAGCAGGGGGGGAACTTCCATGTCTCATAGAATCCTTAGGGATGGGAAGGGAGCTGGAAAGGTCATCCAGTCCAATCCCCCTGCCACAGCAGGATCACCCAGACCCAGTGGCACAGGAACACAGCCAGGTGGGGCTGGAATGTCTCTGCTTCAGGTTCTCTCACACCAAGAATTCTCTGGGCTGTGTTTTCTCCCTCTCCCTGGCTCCCAGCGAGCTCTGGGCATCTCCTGGAATCACTCAGCCTGGAAAAGACCCTTGATATCATCAGGTCCAACTGTTAACCCCACTACCCCACTCTCCCAAGTCCTGCTCAGCCCTTGGGGCTCTGTGTCCTTCAGCCTTGCTGGGAGCCAGACAGCCTGGTGTGCCCAGGGCTCTCAGGAGATGATCAGTGATGGCAGAGGCAAAGCTTGACCTCACTCTCTTGTGCATCCATTCACGATGGAACTTCCTAGTGACAACAATCAGTTTGGGGGTTAAAATACGTCCCCCCCCTTGGTTCTGTAGGGTTTACAGCAACCTAAAGACTGCAGGAGTCACTGGTAGGAGATGCCAAGGAGTACCTTGATGTTCCTTAATAGACTCCTTGTACTGGGAGCAATTTTGGCATCGACTGGCAGGTTTGCTCACAGAACTGATAGCAGGCAGCTCTGTCCTCTAGCAAAACCCTGTCCTCCTGGTTGGGCCATGCAAACGGGCTCAGAGAGTCCATGCAGCTCCAGGATGAGCCTGCTCCTCAGCCCTGACATCGCTACTCTGGACCTGCATCAGCGTGTTCGTGCACAGGGTCTGCTAGCCCCAGGGCGGAGAGGGGTCTGAGCCACCCAGGAGCTAAAGGGCATTGTCCACTGCTCTCAGGCAGGGCTGTGTGACCCTGCTCGTGGTGGTGGCTGGGGATGCTTTTTGCTGCCCTACAGCTCGAGTTTCCTGTTTGTGCCGGTCGAGCAGCGGAGCTGAGGTGGGACTTTTCGAGCTGCTCCTTTAAATCAAACAGCAGGAAAGGGAGATCAAGAAGACAAACAAAAAAAGCAAACAAAACCAGGCAGTTTCTAAGAAACCCTGGAGATTTATGGCCTCTCCACCTGATCCCACGCCAGGTCTATTTGATCTTCATCCCGAAGGGGAGCGCCTGGACAGACCGTGGTCCCACCTGACGTCTTCCCTGCTTGTGTTTTTCTGAGACCAGCTCTTCGGGTCACACTTGAGCTACAGGCAGTACAGGAGCTGCTCCAGCTGTGATTTACTGAGCGTTAGGCTTTGCTGGAGGGAAAGACAAGATAAAACAGCTGTAACCTGGAGCAGGAGGTGACAGAGAAGCCTCTGCAAGGGGTTGGAGAACCAAGGTGCTTTCAGCCTGTACCCTCAGGAGCTAAGTGCCCTGGTGGAGTGGTCCTGCTGGCGATGCCCCACTCAAGCAGTTGGCTGCATGAGCAGACATCCCGTTGCAGAGCTCAGGCAGCCCCAGCACCTCCAGGAGGCTGCTCTGAGTTGGTGAAAATTGCTGACTGAGTCATTTTGAACCAAAGGGCAGTTGCACCACTTCCCTTCTCCAAAGCAGGACTGGTTTTGCATCGCTACCACCCCAGAGACCTTCCATCTTCAGCTCTGCATCCCAGAGGAAACTCACTGGGAGCTGCATTTCCAGCAGCGACCTGAGAACAGCTGCCTGGGGTGCAGAGACCCAGCAGGGAACAGACTCTATAGAACCCCCCCCAGCCCCGAGCATCGTACTCTTGGTCAGGGTGGGCTCTGTGAGTTCCCAAAAACCCCAGACTGTGATGACAACCGTTTGATGTTGTTTGAGCAAAGGATGAGGGCAGGTGCTACCTCTATTTCAAGTCCTCAGCGGTCTGTGTGGTTCTTACCTGCTCGCTGGGCTGCAGTTGGGGCCAGCATTTGCACTGGGTCTAAGACTGACTCTATAGCCAGCGTTTGCCCTGGGTCTCAGCCTCTCTGCTTGGCTCTCAGCAGTAGTACTCCCACTTCTTCTCATTTGTTTGGTGCTCGTACCATTTGCAGAACAGGAAGAACTGGACAGGAGACTTTGTCTCCACTGCAGTTATCACTTCAGTGGAGAGGTCTCACGAGCACAGACCTCTTCTCCCATGCTAGACCCTTCAGACCTCAAACATCTTCCTCTCAAGACCGCACAAGACCATCACAGTTCAGTGAATCTTTCAGGTCAGCTCCATTTTAGCAGGACTAACACAGTGACCCAGGCAAGGACAGGGGGAGACAGGACATAGGGAACCCCCAGAAGACCTGCACCCTGGAATAGGCTGGAAATATTTGCATGGCAGAGCACCCGCTCTCCTTCCTGTAGCTGGAAGCCAGCAGAGTCTTCACATGAGGATTCTTCAATCAGAGCTGCTCATCTCTGCGCAGGGCTTGGTTAAATATTGAATCCCCGTGTGAAGGAGCGCGGGGAATGCCCGTCTGTGTGCTCTGGTGTCTCAGTATTTGCCTGTGATCCCATACTCCAGAGGGGAGCTGCCAGGTCAGCGGGACCCAACCCTCTGGAAAAAGCCCCCCAACCATTTGCCAGCCCACAGCTGGTGAGGGGAGCCTTGGAGCACCCCTCCAGCTCTGGGTGGGCACCATGGTGGCTGCGGTTTTCCTTGTAGCACTTGGCCATCGCGGTGGCACCTCAGCAGTGGGAAGAAGAGCACAGTAAGGCAGTCCCTCTCCTGTTGCACACTCACCAGCCTGGCTTTGCAGGATGTTAGGTCCCAGCTCGAGTTCCTCCTCAACTGAAAGGGCTTCTGCTTGCTGCAGGCTGCAGTACATCTCTCTCTTTTGGTGTTACTCTCCTGCTTCTTACACAGAGAGCTGCCATCCCTCCTAACTGGGACACTTTCCAGCCCCCCATCCACCTCCTCTCTTCCCACCCTCTCAGCTCCTGGTAGCCCAGAAGCTGCTGGCATCACACTTGTGCTCAGCTGGGCACAGAGCTGCAGGGCACTGCTGGGGTTTGAAGGCAGAGTGAAGTTCTCAGGGGCTGTCCTGGGTGGCACTGGGTCCCACAGGGCTGTGACCTCTCTGCAGAGCCTGAGAGAGCAGGGTGAGCATCCTTGGTGTCAGCACCCTGACTGCTGGTGGGAAAGAGAGGGAGAAATCAGTGGAAACTGAAGCTCTTTTAAACCCTGACATGCAGCTCGAGGCAACATCCCTTCATCTGACCCTGAAGGACCACCCAGGGGCTTCTTAATCCTCCAGCCCATCTTCTGAAAACCCACTGGAACAAGGTGTGTTGACCTCTGAGCTGGATTCACAGTCAGAGCCAGGGCTGATGACCTCAGACTCATGTCCCTTGTGACCTTCCTCCTCACACACAGAGGCTTTCATCGGGCTCCTCCTGTATATCTTGCAGTTAAATGTCACTGCTGTAAAGAGGAGGGACCCCACCTCTCTACAACAAAATAAATAGGTTGCATGGGCATGGCTGAGGTTTTTCCCCGGCCATCTGAAAGCCTGGACCGGGGTAATTCCTGTCCTCAGCCACAGAGCAGATCTGTCTTCAAGAAAGAGGGCACAGTGAGCGAGGAAAACACTGTGGGCCAGCGACTGACACGGGGGTTTGGAGGGTAATTCCAGCCCCTCTGGTCCTTGGGCTATCGGAGTGCAAAGGGGGGTGCTTGGAGGTCATCAGAGCACGGGGGGGGTCCCCTGAAATGCTTTTCCCTGGGGCTCCTTTCCTTGCTGCCATTTGCTTTAGCCCTTCTCCCTTGCTCTGACCTGGAAGAAGCATCCCGAGGTGATGCTTTGATCTTAGGTCTAGTCTGACCTGGTCTGCCCAGGCTGCCCCAGCCAGGTCTTCTCCTGTTGTAGCAAAAGCAAAAGGGGGAAGAACAAACCCACAGCAGTTGCTGGTGGTTCATCACCAAGAGGCTGGCTCCTCCTGCCATGATTGGGCTCAGAAACCATTTGTGTGGGGTGAAATCAGGCAGCTCTTGTCTCTCAGAGCCAGACTGGGTGAGCATTTCAGTCAGGGCGGCTGGCTGTCCCAACAGCATCCTTCAAAGCACCTTCTCTTGCTGCTGATGGATCGTTACGCCCCACGTGGAATAGCTCCTCCATGCCCAGACCTTTCAGATCTCTTTTTTAACTCAAAGCCTCTATTATTTGATCTTCACAATATCCAAACCCCGCTGGTGGGCAGCACCCAACTGGTTCTGGAGGGCAGTGTCCTCAGCTGTGTTTGCACTTGGGGTCTAAGCTCTGTAATCAGGGAGGAACAAGAGTGAGAGTCCCAACAGCCCCCCACGAGGCTGATAGGGGGTTGTATCTCCACGGTGGCCGCGTCACACACTCTACTGGTGCCACACACAGCTCTGCTGGTGCCACCAAATGCAGGTTTGAGCTGCTGGGCCATTGTGTCCCCCCCGTCCCTGGGGCGTAGCTGGAGCGCTGTGAGTGCAGCGCTGTCTGCTGAGCTCCCCGAAGATTTCAGAAGCCAGACTGTGTGTGGGGTTTTATGGAGCCACATAAACACCTGAGCACCACCTGGAAGCCCGTGTGGCACTGGGATAATAGGAAGAACATGTTCTCCACCGGGGACAGATTTAAAGGGATAGGGATTTAAAGGGGAGAGGAGGATCTCTGCGGTGAGTGTGTTCCAGCCACTGAACCTGAAGAGCTCAAGTACTGGAGGCAGAGGGAACCGTCCTTTGTATTTCTGGTCAAATTCCAGTGGCCAAGGGGGTGTCTCCACCCTCCACACCAGCATTCCGTGGGCAGAGCATCCCTTTCCTTGGTCCCACAGTTGAGCCCCATCCCCTGGGGTGATCCATCTCCTGGGATGGGTTTGCTCTAAGTGCTCTTGTTCCCATCTTATAAATGAGAGTAAAGGCAGTTGCCTCCTGCCTCAGCCAGTGGCTGGAGCCCCTAAACGTTTATGACCCTAATTAGCTCACAGAAACCTCCCAAGGAGGAGCCTTTGCTGCAGCAGCAGCACACAGCCCTTTACTTTGGATCCTCACACATAACCTGCATCTTCCACGCTGCTGCCTTGCCCTGCCCTGCCTGCAGGGGATGGGGACCCACAGAACCTTTCTCACTGCCTCAAGTGTCAGCTAGAAACCCCCACCCGCAAGGCTTTCTCTGTCTTTTATGTTGAAAACATCTGCACTCCCTCTGAGCTGACCTCAGGCCCTTCTCCTGGACACCAGAACCTCGATCCTGACCCTTCACCCCCTGGTACCAGCTGCAGGGACTCCCCCTAACACCAGAGATCCTTCCTCCTCAGCCATTCCCTGCTACAGAGATCCCCAGAGGTGGAGCAGACCCTTCCTTCCCAGTGGAATTAGATGTCAAAGATCCGACCTACATGCAGAACCTCGTGGAAGGAGCGGGGTGGAGGTGGGTTAGCACGAACCCTGGAGTCCTCTTGTACTTGTGCACAGCGTGTGTCCAGCTAGGAGAGGCGTTTCTGCGGCTGCTGCCAGCGGTGACCCTTTGCTAAACAGCCAACCACACCGATGACCCCTCTGCCCTGTGGGAATTGCCTGCCTGAGACCTTGCAGTCAGTCTGGATCCAGCTCTGATGCAAGTTCAGCGCCTGCCAGACGAAGGGAGGGAGGAAGGGAGGGAATCTTCAGCTGACACAAACCTTACTGACTTCAAGAGAACCACACTGGGCTGCTCCAGCTCTGCTGGTGGCCCCGGGGTTTAAAGAAACTGCAAAGGGGAGTTAAATTCATTTGGAAGGAGGGAAGGGCTGTTGGGAAAGTTGTGCTCTTAGTTCCCTCAGTTTTACACAGCTCAAGGGCAGGGGTGGTCTGTCCCATCCTTTTCCTTCTTAAGCAGAGGGCTAGTGATGTTGTGTGGTGATAGCCTCTGTCCATCCTCACCCTCACCCAGGTGGAATCAGCCCGGCCACTGCCTTCCCTGCACTTTAGTCCCCTTCTCTCCTATGAGGCTGGGCCACAAGAAGCCATCAGGCTGGGAGAGAGGATAACCAGGGGAGCTTTGCTGGGAGCAGGGTGGTCAGGATAGGCTGGATTCCCATCCTCACTAGGAGATGCTTCCTGCTGTGATGGGGTTTGGTACCAGCTTTGGCCATCGCTTCCTAAATAAAGGAACCTCCTAGCAACCTTCCAACCCCTGACAGGAGCTGTCAGAGGGCTGGGAAGGCTGCACCCAGAGTAGGGAACAGTAGGATGAGGGGTCATGGATTGAGGCTGGAAAAGGGCAGAGGGAGGCTGGACAGGAGGAGAAAGGGCTGGGATCTGAGGCTGGGGGATCCCTGGACCAGGCTGCTCAGAGAGGGGTGGAGACCTCATCCCTGGAGCCACTCAAGGTCAGGCTGGCTGGGGCTCTGGGCAACCTGGGCTGGTGAGTAATGGCCCTGTCTGCTGAGGGGGCAGTGTGGACTGATGTGATTTTGCATGATTTATGCTTCTTCCACCCTAAAGGCTTTGGGATACTTCCCTGGCGTGGCGAGCTCTTCAGTCGCCAACAGCCAGAGTGAAAGGGAGCCTGTGCCTGACCTGAAGTAACGGGGATCTAGGTGGCTGAGGACGTGACCTGAGGACATGCAGTGTGGCCTCCAGCAGCTCTCTGAACCCCCCTATGGCTTTCAGAAGGTGCCTACGGTCCTTAAGAGATCCTTACCGTGCAGCCTGGTCTAGGTGATCCTGCTGTGGCAGGGGGACTGGACTACGATTCTCTATGCTGCTCTATCCATCTGCAGGTTCCTTGAGCTCCAGCCTGAGCTGCTCCCCAGCTCCACCTCCCTCCCCATCCTCTGCCTGCTCTCTTATCTCCTGTCAATATTTAGCAGCTGAGCTGTGGGCTGCTCGAGATGTTTTGAGGATAAACCTGCATCCTAGGAGCCCTGTCCCAGCAGCTCCTAGAGGAAAACAAATAACCCCTGCAGCTGAGGCTTTGATGGTGGGAGTGCAAACACCCTGCAGCCCACACCTCTGGTGATTGATGCTTTTTGATGCTCGAGGTTTGGGTTGCTCCCTCACTGTTTGTTTTCCCATGGGGAATGCCGTTGCTCCATGTCTTGGGATCAAAGGGGGTCGGCAGAGAGCTCGGCTGCTCTACAACTGGCCAGGGGAGGCAGAGGGAGGTCTCTCCTGCTTCCTAATGTGGGGAAGGGTGTCTCAGAGTTGAAAGAGTAAGGAGGTTGGGATTAAAGAAGGATTTTGATGAGAAAATGAAGTCATTCCTTTGGCCCAGGGGGTTTGGTTCCCATTTTTATCGATTAATGAGCCTAGGACCTCTCTCGTGGCCTCAGGTGGTGCCAGGGGAGGGTTAGGTTGGACATCAGGAAAATTCTCTTCCCTGACAGAGTGCTCAGGGGTTGGAACAAAGAGCAAGGGAGTCCCCATCCCTGGAGGGGTTCAAGCAGAGTAGCTGTGGCCCTGGAAGACAGGGATGAGTGTGGTTGGGGTGATGGCTGGACTGGATGAGCTCAGAGGGCTCTTCCAGCCTCAATCACAGAATCCTTAGGGATGGGAAGGGACCTTGAAAGATCATCCAGTCCAATCCCCCCCCAGACCAAGCTGCACAGGAACACAGTGACTCCAATGACTGGCACAGCCTGAGCTGGGAAGGGTGAGTTAAGCCAGAGATGCTCTGCCTCTTCAACTTCCACACTGCTCTTGTGGAACTGTGGGACCCTCTGTCCTTCAGAACTGCCTTCTCTGAGTCATCCTTGAGGGACCCCACTGCTAACTGTGTGTTTGTCCTTCAGCTCGAGTACAGTGCCTCTGGGTCTCTGTGTGTTGGGTCTGCAGCTCCTCAGAACCTCCCGTTATGGGTCTGGGTTAGGTGAGCAAGAGCCTCTAGACAGGCGCTTTGCCCTGCTCCATGCTGCTGGCTGTTTTCTGAGCTCCCTGTAGGAGAAGAAGCTGTTCTGACAGCCCGGGTTTTGGATGGCTTCGAAGCAAGGGAATAGGGAACCACAGAACTGGGATTGACTGGCCGATGCCCAGCCAACCACCCAAGGAACCGGTCACGTCTCTGCTGCTCCTGTCAGGACTTTCCAGACCTGATGTCAATTTTTCCCATCACTTTTCTCTGAAAGGATATTGTTCCTTGGCTCTGGAGGAGCCTGCCCTGATACAGAGGCCCCTAAAAAAAAGGTCCAAATGGGCAAAGACCGGCGGGTATGTGTGGGAAGAAGGATTTACCGAGGGTTTTCTGCCTCTCCTGTGGGCGTCCTGGGTAAGGCAGGCACTGTGGTTTGCTCAGGCAGGCCAAGGCAAGCAGGCGGCGTACCATGGGTCACCGGATGGTATGCAATGAATCAGCCTTGCAGTGGACTGAGGCACGGCTTGGGCAGGTCCTTCGGAGCACTCGGGACACCTCCACACGCACCCCCTTTGCCCCACACACACTGACCACCTTGTTTCTCCTGCCACGGGCCGCTCAGGATATTCAAGTGATTGTTAAGATGGCCCAGAGAAGGGGGTTAGAGAGAGATGGAGCTGCAGCTGTTCCCCACGCGGCTGAACAAAGTGGACTGTGTCCGGCTGGGTGGATTTCCAGAGAAGGGATTGCTTCTCATTTCCTTTGGATCTAGCTGTTAAAGAGCTAATTTTTCCTTAACAAAGACCAGCTTTAAAGTACAGACGCATTACCCTGGTGTGGCTGTTAAATGGAGGAGAATAAAACCCACGGAGCCTATTGACAGCTGAGATTTTGAGGGG
>VZRI01005360.1:209426-220292 GCA_013397515.1 Upupa epops
AGAAGAGCTGCTTGGAAAGGACAGAGAAAGAGGGTATCTGAACCCAAGGATCAACTTGGGTGGTTTCTAGTTACATGAATGAGGTCCCCTCTCAGCCTCCTCTTCTCCCAGCTCCAGAGCCCCAGCTCCCTCAGCCTTTCCTCAGCAGGGAGCTGCTCTCCTCCCTCCATCATCTTCGTTGCTCTACACTGGACACCCTCCAGCAGCTCTGTGTCCTTCTGGAACTGAGAGGCCCAGTACTGGACACACTACTCCAGCTGCAGTCTCACCAGTGCAGAGTAGAGGGGGAGAAGACCCTCTCTTGATGTGCTAACCACCCCCATTCCGATCCCCCCCAGGATGCTGCTGGCCCTCTTGGCCACCAGAGCACAGTGCTGGCTCATTACAGCACTGAAGCTGTTCAGCTCACTTTTTCTCTACTCTCTCCAGCTGTCTTCCCTTGCAGTCAGGACCTGGTGCCTGGGGAGGAGGAGGCAGCTCATGGGACAAGGTCTGGGGGCCACTGGCTCAGCAGAGATCAGGATTGATCCCCCAGTGGGTTTCACCTGGGGGCTGGCGATGTCTTTGGACACAAATCAAAACAACCTACACTCTGAAAGAGCTAGGAAACCCAGAAATGAGCTTTGTGTAGATCTGTGCTACAGCAGTCCCCCCCAGACCTGGGCTGGCCCTCCCAGCACTGCCTCTCTGTCCTCTCACTGCATGGGTCTGCATGGTTTGAAGGCAAAGGGCTTTGAGAGCTCTAGAGCCCCCAGTACTGGCTCTGCTTTCCATCCCAGCTCTTCTCCTGGGTACTGCAGGCTGAATTCCCTTACAGGAGTAGGGTTTAGGGGTGAATCTGTAGGGTTGATGGTTGGACTCTGATCCAGAGGGTCTTTTCCAACACAGATGTTTCTGCAGTCCTTTCCCCCCAGTGTCTGAGCAGTCTGTGCTGGACCTGGGGGGGCTCTCTGTGTGGGACCTGCCTGAGCAGTAGTCTGAGTCACTGCTTGAGGTCAATGTGCTCTCCACATGCAACTGGTGACCCAGACTGGTGCAAACTGGGGAGCTTCAGGCTGCTGACAGGTGCCACGGGAGGGGAACTGAGGCACTGATCAAGGACAGGAGCTAAACGGTGTTCAGCTCCACCTGAAGAACCCCCTGAGCCCACCCAACACCCAGGGGAAGGCATGAACCTCTGCCCCAAGTGGAGCCTCAGTGCAAGGTGGGAGGTGAAGGGCAGCAGGACTGCCTGCTCTGACAACCCTGATGGAAACCACATTGCTGCTGCCTTCGGCCCCGGTGTCCAGAGAGGCTGTAAATGCTGCTTGCTGATAATCACCGCAATTAGTGAGCAACGTGCTGCTGCTAACGGGGTGTCTGCAGCTGCTTGAGCAGATGTTGGGGTGCAGTTTGGCTCCTGCCAATCCCTCGAGGAGAACGAGGTCCAGCAGCAGCAGCAGCAGCAGCACCAAGGCTCCGAGCGGCTCCTGCAGGCACCACCCAGCCCCTTTTACGTGGTAGCCAGAAGCCTTTTAAATATTATCACTGCAGAGAAGAGGAGGGGGGGGATTAAAGAGAAAAGCAAGTGTTCTGGCATGAGAACAATTTCTCCATTACCTCAATTAGTGCAAATGAGCTGGAAAGGTTCTCTCTGGAGAAATCAAGCTAGAGCTCGGGCAGCGGAGGGGCTGCTGGCTGCTGGGTTGCTGTAGGTGTTGATATGAGCATTAGTCAGCAGCGCCGATGGCAGTGAAGTCAGTCAGTGCTGCTGTCGCTGCTGTCTGGCTGCAGCTATAAATTAATTAATTAAGTCACTGCAGTAATTGGAGGCTGGAGTCTCTCTAGGGTTGTGAGCGTGGCCCCCCTCCCTGCCTGTTTCTGAGGCTGTGCATCAGTGCGGTGAGGTCTGGCTCTCCCTGAGATCATTAGTTCCTCACATACTGTAAAGAGGAGAGATTGAGGGGGGGTTATACCCATCCTCATCTTCTTCCCTGCTGCCTGCAGAGGAGGGAGAGCAGAGAGGTCTCCTCTGGAGACGTTTGAAACCCCCCTGGTCTTGGTCTGGGTGATCCTGCTGTGGCAGGGGATCGGACTGGATGAGGTCCCTTCTGATCCCTGATGATTCCGTGATTCTAAGTTCAGGGAAGAGGCAGGACTAGAAGATCTTTTTGAGGTCACTTCCGATCCCAAATGATTCCAGGACAAGGATGGGATTCCTACTTCCAGCACCTGGGTGGTGTCCCAAGCAGAGACCACGAGAGACCCCCAAACAGCAGCAGAGTCCCTTAGAGAGGCAGATGAGCCACTCACAGCATCACAGTACTGATGAGGCTGGAAAAGACCTTAAAGATCATCCAGTCCAACCTAAACCCAACCGAGTCAACCTCACATTAACTCTCCATGCTCTAGTCCTGCCGTAGAGCTTAACCCCCCCTCCAAATACTATGAGGGAGGAAGACTGAGATAACAAAACAGGCTGAGAAAACCCATGGGCTGGCTTGTGCGCTGGTGCAACTGGGTGTCCCTGCTCTGGCTGTGGTGGAGCGATGCCAGATTCCACCAGCTGAGGGTCTGGATTCTATATCCCACCTATAAAAAGGGTGTTTAGGATATCTTGGCAAAAGCAGGTATTTTTGCAACCCGCTTCTCGCTGGGCAGTGCTGTGCGGGGATGAAATCCAGTTACAGCAGTGAAAAAAACCCAGAGAAAGACACTAATCAGGCTAAAACCTACTCCAGAGCCAGGGGAGCAGGGTTTTTATAGGGCTACTTATTAAGGGGAACCTGCTCGAAGCTGTTGGACACAGGGATTCACGTCAAACCGCAGGGCAGGAGAGGGAGGAGCCCCCAGTCTTTCCAGGGCTTGGTATTGATTTTGAGCTTCCCAGCATGCGATGTTATGGTTGGAAGTGTCTGCTCTGAACACAAGCAATAGTGGAAAGAGCTTTTCCCATCAACATGGGATGACTTTCTGCTCTGCCTGAGCGTTCAGAACGGTCCCAAACTCCGAACACCAAGCCTGAGCCTCACAGAGCTGTTGGAGAGCATCAGATGCTCGAGGGAGCTGCTGTAGGGGGATGTTTGGGGTTGACTCGAGCTCATCTGGGGGTGGAAGGGGGAGCCTTTCAGCAGGTTCAGGACATGGGTACAGGAGAAATTTGCTGCATCCTTTATAGGTGAAGTCTCAGTCATGGGTGAGCAGGTCTGGGAGATAAAACCAGTCCCCCTTCCCTTGCTCCTCCAGCCCAATCGCCCTTCTTCTGTCCCTTGCTCCTCCAGCCCAGTCACCCTTCTTCTGTCCCTTGCTCCTCCAGCCCAGTCACCCTTCTTCTGTCCCTTGCTCCTCCAGCCCAGTCACCCTTCTTCTGTCCCTTGCTCCTCCAGCCCTGTTGCCCCTCTTCAGTCCCTTGCTCCTCCAGCCCAGTTGCCCCTCTTCAGTCCCTTGCTCCTCCAGCCCAGTCCCCGCGTAGCAGCGAGTGCAGGCATGGTTCAGTGTGTTCAGAAAATAGACCCTGGAGGTGTGAAACGCTGTAGGGGGAACCTAGGAGCTCTGGGGTGGTTTCTGAAAGCCTTAAACCCCTCAATTAGCGCTGTGAAGGAGGAAAAGGCTGCGATTCTGGATGTCACCCAAGGTGTAAAGTGGTTCTGCCTCTGCAGCAAGAAACACTCTCAGCGTTTGAGTGAATGAGGAGGCAAAGGAAGGGGAAGGCACAGGGGTACCTGAGCTCCACTAAGTTGTAACCAGCCTCTTCTGCTGGTTCCACACTGAAAGGAGAGGGTTTATTCCTAGGATTCAGCAAAACCTCATAAACCCCCTGACCTGCAGGGAGTGGAAGAGGAGGACAGACAGCAGCTGTCACAGAGGGAGGGGGTTGGAAACTGGTTTCAGTGACTGTGGGAGCTGATCCACCCAGAACCCAGCTGGGGACAGTAGGGTTGGACCTCCCAGGCCCTGCCTACATGTGCAGCATCACTCACCTGTGTGATGCTCTGGGATCTCTGCCTCCTGGTAGGCATCTGGGTTAAACCGTTACAGCATCACAGGGATGGACCTGTGCTGGGGGATCAGTGGCCTCATTTAGGACCCTTATTACACTCCGGGTCGTTGAGAAGGGCTTTCTGGCAGCCAAATGGTTTCAGGAAGAGTGAGCACAAGGGAAAGGAAGGGACATCCCACTGACACCAGCCTTTTGAAGTCCCTTTTCCTCCCTTGGGATCCTGCCTCAGGCTGTTCCTTGGCTGTTCCTCTGCTCTTTTAACTGCTAGGAGAAGCAGGAGGGAGGCAGAGCCAGCAAGGAGGGCTCCAGGGCAGAAGACACATTCCTCCAGTGTTTCCAGGCTCTGGGTGAAAAGCCTCAATTAACCAGTGATCAGCCAAGCAGGACAGAGCCAGGGGCAATAGGTGCTGCTCCTGGCTCTGGGGCCAAAGGCTACAATCTGCTCATGGAGCTAAATTAGCCCTCTAATTGGGATTTCTGCCCCCTGTCCCCCCTGTCCTGCTCGAGGGGGGTGCTCACAACAATGAGATCCATGACAAATTCCCAGCTCTTTCCCCCCCTCCATCACCTTTCCCTAACAGCCCCCTCTAATTAGCTCCTAGTGCAGAGGGATCAGGGTCTGACCCTGGGGGTGAGGTTGGAACCCAGGCTTGGGCTCTCTTCTCCTCCAGCCCCAAGGATTTGACCAAATTGGGGTGATATACACCCAGGGGAGGCTGAGCTCTTCCTATCCTGCTCCAGGTGGGGCACCCTAAGGGCAGTCCAGTCCCAGGAGCAAACCCTCAGACAGCTGCTCTGCATGTGTGGGAAGGTCCTCGTAACCTCTAGAGCACTGGCACAGGCTGCCCAGGGAGGGGGGGTTGTGGAGTCTCCATCTCTGGAGACACTCCAGCCCCGCCTGGATGCATTCCTGTGTGACACTAGTCCTGCTGGCCACACTAGTGCTGATCCCAGCCAGGATGCCCTTGCCCTTTGGTGCCACCTGGGCACCCTGCTGGCTCCTGTTCAGCCGGGTGTCACCCAGTGCTGCCAGGTCCCTCTGTGCCAGGCTGCTCTCCAGCCACTCATCCCCCAGTCTGTAGCCCTGCTGGGGGTTCCTGTGGCCACAGTGTAGGACCCTGTCCAACCCCATCCCATTGACCTCTGCCCATCGCCCCAGCCTGTCCAGCTCTCTCTGCTTTGATGCCATCAAACCCCATTTAAAGAGGAAATCCATGGGCCAGGCTGGGCATAGCAATTCCCTCCTTGCGATGGCAGAGTACCCAGGGTTCTCCCTGGAAGCCTCTGAGGTTGTCCATTGCAGTGTGAGGAGGTAAATACCAACCAGGAGGAAGCAGGGCTGCAGGGAGCAGTGGGAGTGCAAAACCTTAAGGAGGAGGCTGTAGAAATTCTGGGGATGAAACAGCAGCCAAACCCGGGGGGGGATGTGGAGATGGGAAGAGCTCTCAGCCCTCGGCACAGGCTGCCCAGGGAGGGGCTTGAGTCGCCATCCCTGGATGGGTTTCATAGTTGTGGAAATCTAGAGCCCAGGGACAGGGTTTAGGGGAGGGAGGGGGCAGTTGGGCTCAGGGTTGGACTCGATGAGCTTGAAGGTCTTTTCCAACCTGCACGGTTCCCTGTCTCCCTGACTGTCCACGACGCTGTGCTTTGTCCAACTGGAAGCTGTCCCCGATGCTCCTCTCCTCAGCTGAGCCAGCCCCAGCTCTCCTCTCACTCATCCCAACAACAGGCAGTTCCCTCAACCCCAAAATCACCCTCTTTTGCACCAAAACCCCTGTGCAGGTGAGCTCTCCATCCCACAGCCCCTGGCTGGCTCCTCCACCTCTGGCACTGCCAACCTTGCCCAGGGGGGCAGCCTCCAGCAGCTTCTGAAGGGGGCTTTCTTCCTGGAGTGATTCTGTGGTCAAAAGGTTGCATATTGGGGGGGTTGTTTCTTCTTCTTCTTCTTTTTCCTGATGCAGAGGCTTCGAAAGAGTGGAAAGCCAAATATTTTGAGAATTATTCAGGCCAGCGGGTTGCATAAAAGGTTCCACAGCCCTCTGCATCAAACCTGAACGCCTCAAACCACAGATTGCTGTTTGTGCAGCCATAAAACATTTGGGGTTAAAGGGGAAAAAAAAAAGGCAAAAGATGGAAATCAAATAAAAAAAAAAAACCATTTTCCATTCGCTTGAAACTTGTAAAACTTTATGTGCTGAGAAATGATGGTTTAGTCCCAGAAGGAAAGAGCCCGGAGAGGTTTGGGTTCATAGGTCCAGTGGGATCAAGGCCTGGGGGTTGGCCTGGTGTCCTCACTCCCGTAAAATCGGTGTTGAAAGGTGTCACGGAGCAGCGCCGTGGTTGTTCCAGTCGTGCTGGGAAGGGTTGTTACTGGGGTGGAGAGGGAGGGGGGTGCTGCCCGTCCCAAGGTTTGTGCGGTGCTCTTGGCTTTGCTGAGGTGGGGCAGCTGTCTGGTAGCAGGGAGTGAAGTCCTGGAGGGTGTTCAGAGTCCTCCCCACCCTCCTATCAGTCTCAGGCTGACCAGGAGGAAGATGCNGGGCTGTTTCTTCTTCTTCTTTTTCTTGATGCAGAGGCTTCGAAAGAGTGGAAAGCCAAATATTTTGAGAATTATTCAGGCCAGCGGGTTGCATAAAAGGTTCCACAGCCCTCTGCATCAAACCTGAACGCCTCAAACCACAGATTGCTGTTTGTGCAGCCATAAAACATTTGGGGTTAAAGGGGAAAAAAAAAAGGCAAAAGATGGAAATCAAATAAAAAAAAACCCCATTTTCCATTCACTTGAAACTTGTAAAACTTTATGTGCTGAGAAATGATGGTTTAGTCCCAGAAGGAAAGAGCCCGGAGAGGTTTGGGTTCATAGGTCCAGTGGGATCAAGGCCTGGGGGTTGGCCTGGTGTCCTCACTCCCGTAAAATCGGTGTTGAAAGGTGTCACGGAGCAGCGCCGTGGTTGTTCCAGTCGTGCTGGGAAGGGTTGTTACTGGGGTGGAGAGGGAGGGGGGGTGCTGCCCGTCCCAAGGTTTGTGCGGTGCTCTTGGCTTTGCTGAGGTGGGGCAGCTGTCTGGTAGCAGGGAGTGAAGTCCTGGAGGGTGTTCAGAGTCCTCCCCACCCTCCTATCAGTCTCAGGCTGACCAGGAGGAAGATGCTCAGAGGGATGAGCTGAAGGACCGAGGGAATTGCCACGAGCATCTGAGCCTGTGCCCTGGAAAGAGCATCGTGGGGTGCCCCTGCGTCGTGGGGTGCCCCTAGCTCTGGTTTCGTTTGCTCCTGGCAGCAGCACCCGAAGCAGAAACCTCAGTTGGGGTCCTTGAGGTTTTCTGGGGCTCTGCAGAACCAGACCTCAGACCCCAACAAAGGACAGCCTGGCTGTGGCCCATGGGGTGGTGTTAGGGCATGGGCTGGGCTGAGTGAGCCCAGAGGGCTCACAGCTCAGGGCACAGAGCTGATGGAAAGCACCAGCACTGGAGCTCTAGAGCTCCAGAGATTCATCTGGTAGCACAGTCCAACCCCTGTGGGCTGGGAGTCAGGTTCTCAGAGCATGGAGCAGCTGCCCCATTCTACCCCCAGCCAACTCCTGAGCTCAGCACAGCTCTGGGCAGGATCTCGTGAGCTTTTGCCCATCAGTCATGGCTAAAACTGGCACCAGCTGCCCCAAGTGGGTTTAGGATGCTCTAAACAGACTGGGAACAGTGGCAGTCACACTCTCACTTGCACTGGACATCCCAAACGGCTTGAGGAGCAGCTACAAATGAAACTGCTGACTCCTATGCAGCAGCAGGGTGCCCGTGTGATGCTCTGCAGCTGGGTCTCTCGGGTGCCTTCCCACCTCAGAGCTGAGATTTATCTTCTACTCAACCTTTACTAAAAAGAAGCTGTTCCCTGGGGGGCTCTTCCCTTCTCTGGTGGTTCCCCAGCTCTGTGAGAAGGTGCAGACACCAGTAAGTTCTGAGTTTCCTTCTCTGGGAACCCAAATGTTGACACCTCCCCAGCCTGCAGCAAAGCCAGGTGGGTCTGGAATGTCTGCAGAGAAGGAGACTCCACAACCCCCCTGGGCAGCCCCTTCCAGTGCTCCAGGACCCTCCCTGGGAAGAAGGTCCTGCTGAGATTGAGAGGGAACCTCCTCTGTTCCAGCTGGCACCCAGTGCCCCTTGTCCTGTCCCCAGATGCCCTTGAGCAGAGCNTCTCCTGAAGAGAGAGGATGAAGAAATATGTTAACCATTTCCCAACAGCCAGCCACAAAGACACAGCCCTTGACCAGCTCAAACCCAACCTTATTCCCCCTGCCTGTCGGAACCTGATGCTTCTGGGTGCTGACTGGCAGCTCTTCCTTTGAATTAAAAGAAAATGACCCCAAAATGCTGCTTAGAAATGAAAAAAAAGGGCTCTTTACTTTTCCATTAGCAAAGGGGGGAAATAAGACCCTCCCCAAAATCACCCCCCACCCGCTCCCCCTGCTTTATGTTCCCTTTACATGGGAAGCATTAAAAAGTCATTTAACCTCCTGAAGGCAGCACTAATTAACCAGCAAACAGGAGAGCTGGGAAGAGAAATAAAACCCTGGAGCCTGGGTTTTCTGTAGGGCGATTCAAAGTCCTCCCAGGTTTGGAGCCATAAATGCGTTGAGCTGGATGCTGTAGGATCTGTAATTAGCAGCTCCAGAGGAAACCGAGGCAGCGCTGAACCGTTTGCCTTCCTCTCTCATTTTTTTTATGGGGAAATATTTCACCATTAGTGGTTTTCTTGGTGATGGGGATGCGTTCAGCTGCCTCTTGGAAGCTCGAGCCCACCGCGTAGAGCCCCACCACAATCTGCCTCTGTCGGGCAGCTCTGCGGCGCTCAGTCCCTCCCTCCACCAGAGCCTTCTCAACCCATTTTCTATTTGATTTGATTTATGTTTGGTCGGTGCTGCAGGCCAGGCAGGGTGTCTGAATACCAACTTTGTACCTGGGAGATTAACTCTTGGCAGGACAGCGGCCTTTGACACAAGAGGGCTTTAGTAAAGCCCCATCCAGCAGTAGCCAGCATCTGGGTTGGGCTGGTCCATCCTCGTTGCCACACACCAGAAGCCTTCCTAGGGCTCAGGCACAGCAAGAGCTGCTCCAAGCTGTGTCCTTCAGTTACCTCTGCAGCCTGGAGGTCTCTCGGGAGCATCCTAAGCTCCTTCATGTTGCTGGTTCCAGCAGTACCCAATGAGCTGGGTTAATCTGGGCCATCCTCATTGCCACAAACCAGACCCTACCTCAGGGTCATCCATCATGTTGCTGGTTCCAGCAGTAGCCAACAAGCTGGGTTGGGCTGGTCCATCCTCGTTGCCACACACCAGAAGCCTTCCTAGGGCTCAGGCACAGCAAGAGCTGCTCCAAGCTGTGTCCTTCAGTTACCTCTGCAGCCTGGAGGTCTCTCAGGAGCATCCTAAGCTCCTTCATGTTGCTGATTCCAGCAGTAGCCAACAAGCTGGGCTGGTCTAGTCCATCCTCATAGTCATCCTCACACCAGAGCCTAAGGGTCTGACACATCAAGAGCTGCTCTGAGCTCTGTCCTTCTCTACCTTCAGTCACCCCTGCAGCTATAGGTCTCTCACGAGCATCCTGAGCTCATCTCACTGCTGGCTGTCCCTTGACAAGGAGGAGGGTGGTGGTGCAGCAGAGCTTTCAGCACTGAGCTCTGCAAGGTCAGGCACCCTCTGACTGTGAAACACACTTTGCAGATGGGGACCAGCGTCCTCCGAGAGGTTCTACAGCTCAGGGGAAGCTGCAGAAGCTGCGTGCTGCCTCCCAACACGAGAAGATAGCACTACTTTAAGCTGTGTATTGTTTTAAGGCTCTGACAAGCAGTTAAACCAGCAGGCTAATCCCTAATCCCTGGATAATCATCACCCAGCCATTTGAAAACACGCTCTGGGAGAGTTACAGGAGGAGCCAGGAGTGCAGCAGAGAGCCCACACCATACCCTGGCACTACCCAAGGCCAGGTTGGATGGGGCTCTGGGCACCCTGGGCTGGTGAGAGGTGTCGCTGCTCATGGCAGGGGGTTGGCATTGGGGGAGCCCTGAGCTCCCTCCCAACCTAAACCAGTCTGTGCTTCTCTGTGTCACCCTAGGGAGACTCAGTAGCACCTCGGCTAATTGCACCAGAGCTAACCAGCATCTCCCACAGGGTAACCCCTTCTCTGGGGGCTGGATCACCCCCCTGTGGCTGCTATGTGGTGCCTCATGGCCATGGATCTCTTCCTCTACTCTGTTCTGTCTCTCAACAGACTGAGGTTCCCCTGGAGCTGCTGAGTGTCTACTTTTTTACCCTAAACCAGGACTTATTTGGCCATTACAAGGGGCACTGGGTGCCAGCTGGAACAGAGGAGGTTCCCTCTCAATCTCAGCAGGACCTTCTTCCCAGGGAGGGTCCCGGAGCACTGGACCAGGCTGCCCAGGGGGGTTGTGGAATCTCCTTCTCTGCAGAAGTTCCAGCCCCACCTGGCTGTGTTCCTGTGCCACTGGGTCTGGGTGACCCTGCTGTGGCAGGGGGATTGCACTGGATGCTCTTTCCAGGTCCCTTCTGATCCCTAAGGATCCAATGAAAAAACCAATCAGATCCCATTTTCCCCTGCGAGGTGTCGGGGTTCCCTCTTCAGAAGGAGATAAAAAGGCACTGATTTCACAGGGAAGAAGGAGTTTGGGGCCATTCCACGCTGATTTAGGAGCTTTAAGCTGATGAAAAGGTGCAGTGCGGGACTGTGTGCCCAGGACAAGAGCAGGGCTTTGGCCTCTGGTGCTGGGCTCAGACATTTGGCTGCGATTTAGAGATGATTTTTCAAAACCTTTAGCTTTTTTAATTTCCTTTTCTTCCCCTTCATCCCCCCCACCCCTCCCTCCCTCTTCTTTTCCCCTTCCCCCC
>VZRI01005360.1:230435-247164 GCA_013397515.1 Upupa epops
CTTTCCTCATCAGGGAGCTGCTCTCCTTCCTTCCTCATCTTCATTGCTCTACACTGGACACCCTCCAGCAGCTCTGTGTCCTTCTGGAGCTGAGGGGCCCATAACTGGCCACAGCCCTCCAGATGCAGCCTCACCAGTGCAGAGCAGAGGGAGAGCAGACCCTCTCTCCATCTGCTAACCACCCCCTTTCTGGAAATTCAGCGTCTTTGGCCGAGCTGATTAAAACCAGTTTGTGTTTCGCAGCAAAGGGCTGCGCCTGCTCCAGGTCTGTTGAGAGCTGGGCTCTGCAGCCGCAGCAGGTCTGTGCGAATGGCTGTGCCGTCGCAGGCATTGATTCATTCATTCATTTTTCTTCCTTCCTGAAGGTTCCATAATCCTGAGCCTGGTGTTTTCCCCCAGCACTTCACGTGTCTGCAGACGCCCTGCCAGCGGGCAGTTAGTGCCAGTCCTGGGCTGAGGATGGAGGCTCTCAGGAGGGGTTTGAGCAAGATGATTCCTACACTGCAAAGTGACAACCAGGCGCTTAGCTTGAGCTGGAGGAAATGAGGAGAGGAGTCTGTCTAACGCAGAGGGCTTGAGGGAGCTGGGGCTGGTTGGTCTGGAGAGGAGGATGTGGATGGCAGACCTTTACAGCTACCTGAAAGGAGGGTGGAGAGAGGTGGGGGTCAGTCTCTCCTTCCCAGTCACCAGTGATAGCACAAGAGGAAAAGACCTCAAGTTGCTCCAGAAAAGGGTGAGGGTGCCCATCAGGAGCAACCTCTCCCCTGACAGAGTGCTCAGGGGTTGGAACAGGCTGCCCAGGGAGGGGGAGTCACTGTCCCTGGAGGGGTTCAACCACCGAGCAGCTGTGTCCCTGGGGGACAGGGTTTAGCAGGCAGGGTGGGGTTGGGATGCTGGTTGGACTGGATGAGCTGGGAGGGCTCTTCCAACCTTAGCAGTTCTGAGGCAGGAGGAGCTGCAGGTGAGGATGTGGGAGCAGGGTGAGACGAGAGGCAGCTGGGGAGCTGCCGCTGCCCTATTTCACTCTTCTGCTGATCCCCAGGAACCTGCCCATAGATCATCCTGCAGGAGCTACACGTGGATCCAATTCTCTAATGCCAGGCCTCGCTGCGCCATCGTCCACATAAATCCCAAACCCTGACAGCAGCCTTTTCATCATCGCTCCGCGGTCTGTGGGGCAGAGGGAGAGGAGGGAGAGCAGGCTGGGATGGGGGGGATGAGTCTCTGCAGCAACCACAGCTCCTTATTCCTCATGGCCTCCTTCCTCCCTAACAACCCTCTCGCTATTTCACAGCTCAGCTGATAACATGTGGGTCCTATTTGCCCCCACCTCCCCACCGCTGACTGAGGCAGCAGATGATGCCCTTCTGAGACCCAGGCTTTGCTTGCAACTGCTCCTGATTAACAGCAGAGGAAACCCTGCTGATGGAACAACACCAGGGCTCAGAGGTGTCCTCACCCCATGGCCAGGTTGGCATCTTGATGCTGATGCTCTCCTACCAGCAAGTTCACCATCCAGTTCCTCACCTGGGATTGGCTGGCACTGGGTTCACTTAACTTCTGAATGACTTTGCCCCCCCAAAGCCCCCCTCATGAAAACAACACTGCATCACTTCAGTGAGGTCAGGATTGAACCCACACATCGTGAGGCAGGAGATGAAGAGAGGGGGAAAGCAGTTCATCCCATCTCAGTGTGAAAGAGCAGAGCAGAAACTAAAGGAAGAAATTGGGAGGGAGGGGGGATTTAATGAGAGGAACATTCAGCCTCTTTTCCCTTTGTGGGGTTGGAATGAACAGAAGGGGTTTGGGGAGTGGGGGGTGGGATGGAGTGGAAAGAAAAATGGCCTGAACAAGTGAAGTAACAGAGAAGATGCCGACTGACCTGGGGACATCTTCACCTTCAGGCAGTTCTCCTGGTATCTGTGATGGGAAACCCTAAACGGCCTGAAATGGAGCCTTGAAACTCAACTGGCTTCACAGTTTCCATCCTACCTGGTGGGACTGGGGAGGGAGGCAGCAGGACTCCAATCTCCTCAGACCTGGGCCAAAAGCTTCACTCCCCAGAGCCTTCCAGTGTTCGTCGGTGCCTCTCAGCTGCTGCAGATCCTTCAGGTGTCTCCTTCCTTCCGTGGATTCAACTCCCAGCTCACTGTGACATCTGGACTCTTGTGTCCAGTGCTGGGCACCTCGGTGCCAGAAGGGCACAGAGCTGCTGGAGAGAGTCCAGCGCAGAGCCAGAGGGGTGATGCAGGGAGGGGAGCAGCTCCCTGCTGAGGAAGGGCTGAGGGAGCTGGGGCTCTTCAGCTGGAGAAGAAGAGCCTGAGGGGGGACCCCATGGCTGTTGATCAAGATGGAAAGGGTGGGGGTCAGGAGAAAGGAGCCAGGCTCTGCTCAGTGGCCAGGACAAGGGGCACCAGGTGTCAGCTGGAACAGAGGAGGTTCCCCATCAAGAGGAGAAGAAACTTCTTCCCAGGGAGGGTGCCAGAACACTGAAAGGGGCTGCCCAGGAGGGCTGTGGAGTCTCCTCTGGAGATGTTTCAAACCCACCTGCACTGTTCCTGTGTGACTGGATCTAGGGGCTCCTGCTGTGGCAGGGGGGGTGCACTGGATGATCTTCCGAGGTCCCTCTGTGATTCTGGGATTCCTACAGAGCAAAACAGAGGAAGACAAACCTTCAGTGCAGCAAACCCTGAAATCACCTGGCTTCACGGACCCCTTTATCTGCCACAGCCCTTGAGCTGACGATGCTCTACGTCTCCAGCCTTCCTCTTCCATCCATCGTCACCCCATCAGCTGCAAATCAGGTCCCTCCACAGGGAGGGGGGCCGAGCTGCTTTGCTTGGGGCTTGTGGACGCGTGAGGATGCTCTGTGCTGTGGGGCTCATCCCCTGGGTAGGAGCAGCCCTTGCGATCCTGCAGAACCCAAGTGAACTCCAGCAGAGAGCAGGTCCTGCCCTTTGACGCCGCCACAGAGCAAAGGGAAAAGAGCAGCCAGATCCAACAAGGAGCAAAGATACTGCGAGGGAAAGGGATGGGGAATGGCAAGAAGGGAGTTAACGAGAGCCAGAAACACCAGGCTGAAGAAATGTTGATTTTATTTAGCATTAATTGCAGGAAAGAGCCCATAAAGTGCGGTAGAAAGAAATTATGAAGGACCCCGGTGCAATGCCAGCCTTGTGCCAGCCATCCCCTCCAGACAGGTGTATTTTTCCTAGTTCCCTGGGTATAAATAAAGAACTGCTTTTCCACCTCTTCTCTTTTTTTATTTTCATCTATTTCATTATTTTTTACTGCCCCATTGTTACGGCTCCAGCTCCCTCCCTCCCCAGCCCAGGTCTGGGGAGGGTTGGCACACGGTGAGGTGTCTCAGCTGGCAGCATCTCAAGGGAGGGGGCAGAGCTTGAGCCCTCCTTCCCACAGGTCCTGTGGTTCCAGCTCTGATGAGTAACCTGCTCTAGTGAAGGTGGCTCTGCCTCAGCAGGGGGGTTGGAACTGGATGATCTTGGAGGGCTCTTCCACCCCTGCCCGTTCTATGGGTCTGTGACAGCATCAGGTTGATCCAGGAAGGGAAATCACAGCCGCAGTCACACGGTGATGGCCCTCAGCCTCAAGTCAAGGGACAGCCCTGCGATGGGGGGTTTTGGAGAGTTCAAGCTCTGCTGTCACACCAGCTCAATCATCTTGACATCTTCTTGGGGGATGAGAGGCTGGAGAGCAGCCTGGTAGAGAGGGACCTGGCAGTACTGGGTGACAGCTGGCTCAACAGGACCTAGCGGGGTGCCCAGGCAGCACCAAAGGCCAAGGGCATCCTGGCTGGGATCAGCACCGGTGTGGCCAGCAGGACTAGGGACGTCCTAGGACTAGGGATGTTAGGAAGCCCTTCCTCAGGGAAAGGGTGCTCAGAGCCTGGACTGGACTGCCCAGGGCAGTGGGGGAGTCCCCGTGTCTGGAGGGGTTGAAGGACAGCCTGGCTGTGGCCCTGAGTGCTCTGGGGTGGCTGCTGGGGTGCTGTTAGGTTCTGGGCTGGGCTGGAGGAGCTCAGAGGGCTCAGCCAGCCTCACTCATTCTGGGACTCTGTGATTGTGTCACAGACTCAGAGCTGGGGTCTCCCTGAGCCTTCCCATCCCTCCCTGATTCCTATTTGCATTAGAAAAGTGAAAGAAATCCTGTGCCCCACTCCACTATCAGTTCTCCACTCAGGATGTGCCCACACGCTCTTCCCAGCACCTCTCCACCCCGACTCTGACGGTGCCTGAGTCAAGAACAACAGGGGCAGAGCCTGTCTCCTGTCAGCATCATGGGGCTCGTTTGAGCGAGTCCCTCACTTCCCAGAGGAGACCCAGCAGAGAGAGAGATGAGTGCAGGATGCCTTCTCCTAGAAGCATCTCTCGTGCTTCAGCTGAGGCCACCAAAGACGTTGGAGGAAGCAGCAATTGCCCAGTACGTCCCCAGTCCAAGCTCTGACCTGGAACCGTGGGCTCTGCAAACAGCCATAAATCTGCAGCTCTCGGCCGGGTCGCTGCAAGGTTCAGTGCAAACAGCAAAGCCAGCCAGTGCCTCCAGCCCCAGCCCTCACCCAGCTCCGCCGTGATTTATGGCCTCAGGTGCAGACCAGGAAACACCGAGGGCTTCAACCCCAAAACCCGAGGGTACTGGGCGACGTCAGCCCAGCAGCGGCCGCGTTGGGTGCTGCCCGGCTGGGGTGGTCGCAGTGAAAACAGCACAGACCCTTCCAACAGGGTCCTCAAACCTCGAGGAAAGGAGGTGGATGCCCAAATCAAACAGCATCCCGCGTGGCTCTGAGGTGGGACATGGAAGGAATCCAAGGATGAGCAACCAAGAAAGGGTGGGGGGGTTCCTGGTTGAGGAAATAAAGTGGGGGGGTTGATTGAAAAGGCAGGATTCACTGGCTTCCCCGTGTGGGAATGGCACAGCCGAAGAGGAAAGGGTCAGCCAGCCAGCAGGGATGAGGAGAGAGGGTGATCCGATGGGACCAGGCTCTTCTTGGTGGGACCCAGCAATAGGACAGGAGCAAACTGGGACACAGGAGGTTCCATCTAAGAGAAAACCTTGTCCCCGTGAGGGTCCCAGAGCCCAGGCTGCCCAGAGAGGTCGTGGAGTCTCCTGCTCTGGAGAGATCCCAAACCCTCCTGGATGTTCCTGTGGGATCTGCTCTAGGGGATCCTGCTGTGGCAGGGGGGGTTGGAGTGGATGATCGATCCCTAAGGATTCTATGATCTCCAGAGCTCCCTTCCAACCCCTAATCCTTGGAGACAGGAGAGATGCCAAGAGCAAGGGGACGGGATAACCTGAGCTGCTGCTTCAACCCAGCATCACAAACTCCCATTGCTGCTCCCAAGAGCTTCAGGTTCTTTCCATTTCCCTAAGCTGTAAGAAGCAAAGCTGAAGCAGCAAGCCCTTCCCCATGTGGCCTGGACACAGATGGCCCTCAGAAAGCCACCAGATCCCCAGCTCCCCCCGTGAAATCCAAACGCACCTCTCCCAACCCCATCAAGCTCTTCCTCGAGGTGGATGCTGGCAGCACCATCACCCAGAGGGCTCCTTCACTCCCTCCTTCAGGTCAAAACCACAAAGACACCCCCTACTCTGCTTACAGGGTGGAATCACCTTCCCTGAAAGAGCTTCAGCAGCTCCATCCCTGTGAAGGCATCAGGATCAGTAACTCCCTTTTCACCTTCTTTTGTTGTTTCCCTAAGTGAAGGAGCGAACGTGATGAGGAGCCAGGAGCCAGGCTGCCACGGGATATTCCTGCAGTACCCGAGGCTGTGGTTTCTTTTACTAGTGGTGACTAGTTCAAGCCACGTTTAGTCAATAAATATGAGATATGAGGTCACTGCGCCATCGGGCTGTTACTCTGTCTACATATTTCACAGCTGGGCAGTAACCCTTTAACTAGCGTCTGCCTCGGTGGGGAGTCCCCATTAAAACAGAGCCAGCAACCATTGGTCGTGGTGGGGGATCAAGGCTTGGGAGCTCCACGGAGACTCCTGAGCTGCCTGGCTGGGACAAACAGGAAGCTCAAGGCTTTGCTTTTCGGTTGCTTTCCCTTGTTTGAAGGGGTGAAGGACAAGGTGAGGAGTAGGGGGCTCTGAGTTGACCCCATGGGGGCATCAAGCACATCCCTTGTGCTGTCTTTGGGGCAGAAATGGGATAGAGGATAAATTTCCTCGCTATTCCCAGTCCAACAGAACAAACCTGACTGAGTTGAACGTTCCCAAGGGGTTAGTTTCTCCTTTCGTGGAATCACAGGGTTGGAAGGGAGCTCTGAAGGGCGTCCAGTCCAACCCCTCTACACCAAGCAGGGTCAGCACTCACCAGCCCAGGTTGCCCTCAGCCATCCCTCCAGGGATGGAGCCTCCACCTCCTCTGAGGGGATTTAGCAGCAACTCAACTGCTCTGAAAGGTTAATTCTCCTTTTCCTCAACCTGTAGCTTCTCCTCGCTGCCCCCACTTTGAGATGAGGATGGCAGCTCCCTGGTTCCTGAGGGAAATTCAGGGGTGAAGGCTGGGTAAGGTGGAGCAGCCCCAAGTCCAACATCAGACCTTCACCCCAGCCAAACCTTCACCCAGGAGCCAAGAATCAGCAGGATGAGAAGGTCCCAAATGTAACTGGGATGAGAGGGACCCGAGGATAACTGGGATGAGAGGGACCCAAGGATAACTGGGATGAGAGGGACCCGAGGATAACTGGGATGAGAAGGACCCAAGGACAACTGGAATGAGAGGGACCCAAGGATAACTGGGATGAGAAGGAGCATCCCCAGCCCTGATGCTGTGTAGTCTCCAAGGTTCCCCATAAGGAAAACTTCTGCTGTGCCACCCTGTGCCCACCCTGCTCCATCACTGGGGTGGCCCCACTGTGGGGCTCAGCCCCACAGACAGCAGCAGGAATCCACAAGGCTGCAGAGAACGTGAGGAGGGAGCAGGGCCAAGTGCCCTGGCCTGGCTCCAGCAGGGCATTTGGGCATCTGGGAGATGATGAGTGAGTGGGTAGGGCCAGGAGTGGGCAGGGAAGGGAAAGCAAAGCCACGAGAGAGAGGCCAAGTCGGGGAAGGCAGCTGTAGACCAGACCCTGGGGGGGTGTTGCCTTACACCAGCTCTGCCCCTCAGGCTGGTCTACGTGCGCTGGAGACGCAGCCCAGGGACCTCAGCTGGCCTCATCCTGCCCTGCAGACTTGTACCTGCACCGCAACCGCCAGGGATGGGGAGAGCAGCGCCAGCCCTGCAGAGCAAGGTGCTGGAGAGCCCCTTCCAAGCATTGCACAGAGTCTCCAAGAGCTGAGCCAGGAAAGCAGCCGCTCGGTGTTGGCTCCTGCCCTCCGGCACGCCGGGAATCCCAGCCTGGCTTCTCCTTCTCCAACGTCACGGCCACGGCTCAGCACCAGCAGACGCAGCTCTGGCGCCGGGAGACCAGGCCAGCTCCTCCCAGCTCAGCTGGAGCCTCCCAAAGTCAGAACCTCCTGTGTCAGCTGCCTTTTATAGGGCTATAAAACCCCGAGTTCACATACGATTCTCTCAGACACTGGCCAGCACCGGCCTCTGCCACCTCCATCGCCACCTCCCTGGCTCCCACACACACAGGGTCGCTGCTATCTGCGTCTCCACAGCCACCACTCCAGCACCAGTAGCCATCAGCCAGACCAGTGGGCATGGGGAGATGGACTTGCAGTGATGCCAACAGGGATGGATGTGCCAAGGCAGAGCTGGGTACCAGCGAGGCAGTGAGATGCCTTTTGTCTGAAGCCACCTAGTGATGTTCAGGGACATCAACCACCCCCGAGCCACCAGCACGGGGCTGCAGCTAACCCTCCCCTGCCCCAGCACCCACCAGCAGCAGGCGGGGAGGACCAGGCAGAGGTGCCCCACACCATTAACTCCTAACATGTGGGGCCCAGCGACAAGAACAACACGGAACAGCCCTGCACCCCTGCAGTGAGAGCAGCCAGAGGGTCACCTTGCTCTGTGTCGTGGATTTGAAACCATCCCTGCTGAGGCGGGGGGGCTTTCTTTTTTGAATTGTTTTTTGTTCCCCCTTTTTCCCCCTCTATTTACTGATTTTTATATTAATTTTTAAATTCTATCTTGGCCAGGGGGAACAGGGGTGGGAGGCCAAGAGGAGGACGGTGCTGGGTGGCTGCTGGTTTTATGTTGGATAGGAGGGGAAGAGCCACCAAACCCAGGAGTAAATCAAGCTGGCAGTCACATGCCCTGTGCAGAGAGCTGGCATCGGGGAGAGGATCCAGCTCCCCCACACAGACGGATGCTCTCGTGGTCGGTGGAATTAAACGACCAGGAGCAGCCTGCAGCAGAGATTTTACAGCAGTGGAGGGATTAGAAGCTCATTGAAAGAATTCGGTCCTCCTGAAGGTTGCTGCTGGGTGTTAATTGCTCTGCCTGAATCACAGAATCGTTTAGGTTGGAAAAGACCTTCCAGATCATCCAGCCCTACGACTCCCAAGCACCACCCCAGCTCTTCAAACACCCTGGCNAGAATCTATTAGATTATGAGATTATGAGGGAATATTAACTGTCACCTAGTCCAAACTCCCTGCAGTGAACACAGCCATCCCCAACCAGAGCAGGTTGCTCAGGTACCAAGGACCAGCCTACCTGACCTGGGATGATTCCAACTCCTCAGATGAAAGCCCTCCAAACCCCAAAGCTCACAGACCCATGTGAGCACCCCACAGGGATGAGCACTCCTATTACACATAGGTGTCCCTATGTTAACATCATAATGGTATTCACTGCGAATTTACAGAGTCCCAGAGTGACTGAGGCTGGCAGAGCCCCCTGAGCTCCTCCAGCCCAGCCCAGCACCTAACAGCACCCCAGCAGCCACCCCAGGGCACTCAGGGCCACAGCCAGGCTGTCCTCCAACACCTCCAGACACAGGGACTCCCCCACTGCCCTGGGCAGTCCAGTCCAGGCTCTGAGCACCCTAGCATTCGACCCTGCTCCGTGCTGATGCACATTAAACGAGCGATGCAGCCTTGCCCAGCTCCTCAGCTGCAGGCTGCAGGGTGGTACCAGTCTGCGACAGCAACTCTCCAGCTGGTTTAAAGCAGAGGCCGCTCACAGTTCTGACTCTGAGTCAAGGAAAAGTCACTTATAAACAAAATCCTTTGGGGGATCTTGCCTGAAGGGGCCTCAGCTGAGCTATCGACCCCCCCCTCCCCTCAGCCAGTGCATCTGTGCAAATAAACAGGAGGCTCTGGAGCAGGAGACAGGGCTGGTGGCTCATCAGGGGACACCAAGGAGCCTGCCTCAGCCCAGCCCTGTGTTTGCACATCTGCTGTCCCTAACAGGAACAGCCCAGCCCTGACATGGATAGATGGATCCTCTAAATACTCATCATCCGCACCGGGGCAGGGTCTCACCCTTGGGTCCCCGCAGCAGCACAGCACGTGGCGCCTGGGCTCACGAGACGGTACCACGGGGGACTTCAAAAAGGATGGGGTGGTGGTCTGATTGGGTTTCTGGTCTCAATTAGGGCAGAAGGGGAAGCAAATGCAAAGCTGACGTGGAAAGCTTCGAGCATCTGTAACAACAAGTGAGGATTTAACCCGTAGCCACCTAGGAGTGGGATGCAAACCCTCCTCTCGTGGTGAGAGGGGACCCGCCTGCCCCCAAGGGAGCCCACGGGTCTGGCACAGCAGTAAGGACCAGATAGGATCCAGCATCCCAGCATCACGGCCATGGGTTGGTACCGCAGCAGTAGGGTCCAGCAGGTGATCTTCCTCCTCCCTGGAACGAGCTCTGGCTGTGGGGGACCAGAGGGGTTGGTTGAAGGGGGCAGCACCCCTGCGGCTCCTCTGAGCAACCTCGGGAAAGTCGGATGGGTTTCACCTTGAAATGAGACAGAGATGGGGGTTTAACAAGCAGCTAAAGCAGAGTAATATCCGGGGCCACATGTTGCAGAGGAGATGCCATGTGAGGCCAATTACCGCAGCCCAAAGGTTACGATGCTGCTCAAACACTTCCACATGGCCTTGGAGAGCACTGAAAACACAACGAGGGGGTCAGCCCAGAGGCACCAGCACCTGATGGCCAGTGGTCCCGCGGTGCTGCACAGCCAGCCAAAGCCCTGGACCACTGGTGTGGCCATAGCATCCCGCACCACCCCAGTACCATCCAGCAAAGCACCCCAGAGACCCTTGGGGTGAAGCTAAGCTCCTCTGCTCCTCTGGGCTGCCTAGGCAAAGCAGGGCTGGCAGCACAGGGCACACTCCCAACTCTGAGCACAGGGGATGGGAGGAGATGCGACTGGGATGCATCCCCAGATCACTCAGTTAACTGGCACTGAGCTCTGCTGACCAAACCCAGTGATGGCATCACCAGCTCTTGCATGAGACATTGCTGAGAGGCAGAGGGCCTCCTCACAGCTCCTGAGATCCAGCTGCAACCTACAGCTTCCCAGACCTCTGCTCCTGGGATATAAACCCTGGGAATAGCAACGCTCCTGCTCCAGCCATCCCTCTGCTGGCTGCTGGGCCACGGCCACTGCCCACCCCTCACTCCCAGGACCCTGGGCTGGGTGAGCCTGGGGCTCGGGCTGCTCCATCCTTTCTCCTCTCCTGGAACACAAAGCCTCCTCAGCATCCTCACAGCTCCCCAGAGGACATTGTGCTACAGCCCCTTAGTCCTTCCCCTGGGAAGAAGATCCAGGAGCCTGGTGACGACAGAACCAGCAGGCACGACCCCAAAACTCCCACGAACATCCAGGGTGGCCGACTCCTCCATCACAGTAGGCAACAGCAACAGCTTCTTCCCCCTACAGCCACCCCAAGGAAAGAAATCAAAGCCCTGTTTCTCTCTGAGCCATCCACCAGCATCCCCAGAGCCACTGGGCAGCGGAGCTGTGTCCGAGGAGGTGCCCAGGCTCTGCGGTTGGAGAGAGGGGAGCCCGGCTGCAGCACAAGGAGCAACCACCTCTTCTTTAGACTGCCTGATGGGGCTCCCAGCACTTCCCACCCTCAACAGCAGCTATTTTTGCTGCCCACAAGTATTTCTTCACTCGCCTGCTTGAAAATCAGAGCTGGAGGCTGGAGCAGCTCTCGCTGCAGCTAACCCCAAGGGAGATGCTGCCCTGCTCACCCACGCGGCCTGAGGCACCCGCCTGGCCCCTTTCCAGAGGGGCTTCCAAGCTGGTTTCTCCTTTCTGCTGAGCAATCTGGAATTTGACTTCGTTCCTCAGCGGTGCCAACGTGGGCACCATGGGCTCAGCTCAGCTGCTGCTGCTGCTCCAGGAGGGCTGCAACCCAGCCCCAGGGTTTGGAGAGCATCAGCTGCTGGGCTGGGAAATGCAGCCTCTCGCTTGCATGGAGGCAAAGAATGAAGGGGAAAGCTCACGGAGGGGGGCACCAAGAAGAAAGAGGAGAGGGACCCCAAAACTAAAGCCCAAGAGCTGCACACGAAGCGGTTCTAGGGAAGGGGGCACTTCAGGCTGTGATTCGGAGTGCTCGTCGGAGTGTCACGGGTTCAGCACTATTGCCTCCAATTTAAATCATTGCTGCTCGAAGAGCACAAGGGAGGTGATGAAAGGGCCCCAACGCTGTTCCCTGGGAGGGAAAACACAGCCTGCTTGTGCACTGGAGTTTTGCATTTTGGCCAGACATCGCGTGCGGGGCTGCGCCGGAGCCTCCGCTTGTTTGTAGAGGTTGAAGTCACCCCGGTGATCCACGGAGGGAGGAAACGCTCCTTGACTTTGGGAGAGATGCTGAAGGAGAGGCGTCTTCCAGAGGAAGGGATCGAGGCAGCTCCTGGAACACAGGAGGGGGGGGATCTGAGGGGACCACGCGTCTCCTGGTCACACGACATCTGGTTGAGGATCAGAGCTTGGGCTGCCACCTCCTCCTGCTCACTGGGAAGGGCCTGATGAAGATCACAGGATCAGTGCCAACCCCCTGCCACGGGCAGTGACACCTCTCACCAGACCAGGCTGCCCAGAACCCCGTCCAACCTGGCCTTGGGCACTGCCAGGGATCATGATGGAGCAGCCACAGCCTCCAGGTCACCTAGTGCAGCCCACCCTGGGCAGGGACATGGCTCAAAGCTCTGTTCAGCCTGAGCTTGAGCACCTCCATGGTTGGAGCATCCACAGCTCCTCTGGGCAACCTGGTCCAGTGCCTCAGCACCCTCCTTATGAAACTGTTCTTCTGTCTCATCTAATTCAGATCACAACCACACTCCTGCTTTGGACCGATGCTTGAGGACCCCCAGTAACGCTCACAAGAGGGTAGTGGCAGGCAGAGGCTTCCCCCTCAGGCTGTGCTGCTACAGGACCAAGCTCATGGACACTGGGAGGGGGATGCTCAGCCGCATCCCACAGCTCTCACAGCATCCCTGAGACTGGCTGAAAGCACTCAGTGGCACAGCCAGACCCATGCTGGATGTTCAGGACCCCACCAACCCCCTCTCAGCACAGACAGGAGGTTCAGACATCCCCACCCCTGACCCAGGTAGGGAGGGCTGAGCCCTTTGTGTTTTCCAAGCCAAATACAAAGGTTTGGGGCTGTTTACCCTATGGAGGCCCTTTGCTGCAGCCCATCGTCTGCCCTGACCAGCTGTGGCCAGTGCCACAGCACCATATGCCAGCCCACCAGGAAGGGTGGATCTCCCCAGGGTGCAGGTCCCCATGGCAGCGCAGTCACCAGGATGAAGCCAGTAGGACATGGAGTCCCACATCCACCCTCCAGCAGGACCTGGGGTACCACATCCCCCAGCAGAGCCCGTTCTCCCAACATCACAGCACTGCAGCCATGCACAGCCCAAAGACGATGGGAAAGCTGGGCACAGGCATCCACAGGGGTGGCAACAGCCACTGAAGGGCATCAAGGGGCTGGAGTGGGGCCAGAGAAGGGCAACAACGCTGGGGAGAGGGCTGGAGGACAGTACCTGTGAGGAGCAGCTGAGGGAACTGGGGTTGTTCAGTCTAGAGAAGAGGAGGCTGAGAGGAGACTCAGGGCTCTCTCCAGCTCCCTCACAGGAGGTTGCAGCGAGGCTGCTGCTGGGCTCCTCTCCCCAATTCCTGATGCTAGGACGAGGGGAAATGACCAGGGGAGGGTGAGATGGGATCTTAGGAAGAGATTCTCTCCTGAGAGAGTGGTTGGGCACTGGACCAGGCTGCCCAGGGAGGTGGAGGAGTCCCCATCCCTGGAGGGGTTGAAGAACCGAGTAGCCAGAGCCCTTGAGGCCACAGTCTAGGGATTGGGGAGCTGTTGGGATGAGGGCTGGGCTTGGTGATACCTCCAGCCAGGAGGATTCTCTGATTGTAGCTCACTGATGGAAACGGCTCTGCACCCACATTTCAACAAATAAATGGGGAAAGAGGAAAGAGAAGTAGGTGGTTTCCTTGTTATCCCTGCAATTGCTGCTTCACTGCTGCTGGCCAAACCCACCTGAGCACTGAACCCCAGGGTTTTAAGCTCAGCGTGAGCTGTTATCATCTTTATAACCCAGGCTGGAGGATTTCACTGCCATTATCATCCAAACAAAAGCTCCTGGTCCAGCCTGCCACAACTCAGCCCTGGATGTAGTTTCACCATTAAACTCAAAGGAGACCCCCCAGCCTCGTGGATTTGGGGTGTCGGTGCCCTCCCACTGAAGGATAACGCTAACAATCTCCTGATTTCTTCATCTGATTTTATTATTTCATCCTTTTTACTCCTTTCTTCTCCTCTACCTCCCCTCCTTGCTCCAGCCGCGCGTCCCTACTATCCTGATTGGAACCAGATTTGCATGAATTAGAAGTCGAAATTGGAGCAGCAACTGCTGCGCAGAGGATGTAAAGGGAATAAAATGAATGGGGTATTAACCTTCAACCGCTGAATATTAATCAGCTTTTCACAAAAAAGAAAATAGAGAGGCTGCCACGCTAAATATTGTTAGCATTTATTGACGGCCCCGATTTCCTCTCCCTTCCAGACCCTTTTGCTTCCAATCAAGGAGCATGAAACCAAAATAATCACTGGGGTGATGGGGAGGGGATGAAAACAGAGTGGAGGGGGGGGTAAAAATAAAGATAAAGCATTTTCGGAAGAGCTGGGTGGTGTCAGTGGGTTATGCAACACGGAGAAAGCCACAGAACAAGCAGAGCACCTCATCCCACAGCCTATAGGTGCAGAGGCTCCCGGTCCCAACCCAAACAGAAACCGACCCTTCGGAAATGAATTCACCGTAAAGAAATAAACTCCTGAAAAGCTCAGCTTCCCGTGTGCTGGGAAGGTAACAGGGCTGGAAATCAGCCGAAGGAAAGGGTTGGTACATGAAGAGGGTTTAGTCGTTGTTTTCATGCTGCCCAGTTTGCTCCAGTAGCTCCATGGAAGCTGGTCCAAACGCCCCCCAAACGGGTGATGCCTCCATCACACCAGGAGCAAACCATGGCACCCTTGAGTCTCTTCATAAAACCCTCACAAGTAACCAAGAAACAGGAGTAGAAACCAAGAGAATCATTAAATTAAGGCTTTTTTAGTCTTTTCCTTTCAGTCTGCCCAGTTTCCTCCAGTAGCTTCATGGAAACTGGTCCAAACACCCCTCAAACTGGCGATGCCTCCAGCACACTGGAAGCAAACCATGACATCCTTGAGTCTCCTCATAAAACCCCTCACAATAACCAAGAAACAGGAGTAGAAACCAAGAGAATCATTAAATTAAGGCTTTTTTAGTCTTTTCCTTTCAGTCTGCCCAGTTTCCTCCAGTAGCTTCATGGAAACTGGTCCAAACACCCCTCAAACTGGTGATGCCTCCATCACACCGGGAGCAAACCATGACACCCTTGAGTTTCCTCATGAAAACCTCTGAAAGAACCAAAAAACAGGGGTAGAAACCTAGAGACCCTCTTCCTCTGCCCTTTCTCCCCCACACAATTCAGCTCCGAAGGGATTTTCAAGCCCGCTGTCTCTTGCAGAGACAACGCGATCCCCTCCGCACGCTGCTGCCCTTCTCCTCAAAGCACCTCGGCGGAGCTGAGTTGGTTTTTCTTAAGTCCTTATCGAGTTACCTGGGGTTGTTTCAATGCTCAGAGAGCAGGAGAGAGAGAAAACAGCGGTAGGTTTTCAGGAAATAGCAAGTTCTTTTTCACCCAGATAGGGATCGCTTGGCAGAGCCCAGCTAAATACTTGGAGCTTCCAGAAGAAAAGCAGAAGGGGAGGGGAGGAGGGGGGAAAAGCAAACAAGGGAGAGGGAAGATGCTAATGAACTGCAGAGGAGAGGAAACTACAGTTGAAAAGAAAATGAAAACACAATTAAAGGAATGAAAAGGGATGCTGGTCAAACATCCACATCCAGCTGATCCCCAGGGGGGTGGCCCTCAGGCATCAGAGGAGGACCTGTCCTCCTGTCTGGGGCAGTGGGGAAGGGTAGGTGGCGTTAAAGTCCCAGCAATAAGCAGCTTTTGGAGTGGTTTTGTCAAGAAAACCCCAAGGCACCAGCCCAGCAGAAGTTTTCAGGGCACAGTTCCCTTCTGCCTTGGTCAGATGAGAGAGCCCAACAGCAGTGATGGGGATGAAGCTGGGCCAGACCCCTCCATCTGTGCTCTAAAATCATAGAGTCCCAGGCTGGTGAGGTTGGGGAAGGGACCTCTGGAGATCATTGAGTCCAACCTCCCTGCCAGAGCAGGATCCCCTAGAGCAGATCCCACAGGAACATCCAGGGGAGTTTGGGATCTGCTCCACCATCCCAGCTTCTCAAACACCCTGGCTGCCTGGTTGTTGGACCCCTCCAGGGATGCTGCCTCCAGCCCCATCCTGGCAGCCTGTGCCAAGGCCTCCCCAGTCTTCTTGGGAAGCAGTTTTTCCTCAGATCCAATCTGACCCTCCCCTGGCACCACCTGACCCCAGTTCCTCTGCTCCCAGTCCCTAGGGAGCAGAAGCCAACCTCCACCTAACTGCACCCTCCATCCAGGTAGCTGTAGAGAGCAGTGAGGTCTCCCCTCAGTCTCCTCCAGTCCTCCAGGGATGGGGACTCCTCCCCTGGCCTGGGCAGTCTGTTCCAGTGCTTGATAACCCTTTGGGTGCAGAAAGTCTTCCCAACACCCAGCCTGAACCTCCCCTGGAGCAACCAACCTAGGGCTGGAGCTTCAGACCCTTCACCAGCCTCACTGCCCTTCTCTGGACCCGCTCCAGCCCTCCTGGTACCAACCTTGGGGATGGCAGAGCAGTGCAATGCATCTCAGGGGATGCTTCTGGATGGAGAACCAGTGTACACAAGGTGGCTGTTGACACCATCCATGAGCCAAGCATTGAATTCATCCCAGTTCTGCCCAAAGCTCTGCTCCAGAGGCTGCAAAGGATGGAAATGCATCGGGAGGAGCCTGCAGAGGTCACAGAACCACAGAGTCACTAAGGTTGGAAGAACCCTCCCAGCTCATCCAGTCCAACCAGCACCCCAACCCCACCCTGCCCACTCAACCCTGTCCCCCAGGGCCACAGCTACTCGGTGTTTGAACCCTTCCAGTGAGGGTGACTTCCCCCTTCCCTGAGTAGCCCGTTCCAACCCCTGAGCACTCTGTCAGCATCATTCTCCTGATGCCCACCCCCACCCTCTCCTGGCCCAACTCGAGGCCTTTTCCTCTTGCTCTATGACTGGTGACTGTGGAGAAGAGACCAACCTCCTTTTCCCTTCTTTCAACCCTTTTCCTTTCTTCTTTTTTCTCTTTTCCTTATTTTTTCCCTTTTTCCTTCTTGTTTTCCCCTTTTCCTTCTTTTCT
>VZRI01005362.1:0-63836 GCA_013397515.1 Upupa epops
CAGGAGAGCCCTTCCAGAGGTCTGGACAGCTTCTGAAAGCTTGTGTCATTCCCTGGGAAGTATTCACCACTGTACCACCAGCCTCCCAACAGCCACTTAGCCAAGGAGGTACAGCCAAGCACACTGCCTTTCCAGCAGAAAATGCTCCTCTGAACAGAGCTACCTCAGAGTCTAGGATGGGTTTTGGTGGAAGCCACATGTCTGAGGTGGTTCTTGTGAGCTGGAATGATGCACATGAAGGCTGGAAGAGTTGGCAGCAGTATCCTGTAACTTGCAAATCAACCTTGCAACTAGACATGAATCCCAAGTCCTGTCCCTCTGAGACTGGAGTGGTGGTTATATGGAAGGAGAATAGTTCTTGGTCAGCTGAGGTGTCATGCAGGATTTGGAGATGGCTGTCTCCTAAGTCCAAGAAGGAATGGATATCTCATGAGCAGAGCAGGCAAGGACAAGCCTGAGGGCAAGATAAAATTCAGTAGTTCCAAGGGTAAGATCAGGTACCTGAGGGCATGATAAAGCCAGGGGAACCCCTGCACAGGAAGAGAATGACCTGATTTTCTTGGTTGGGGATGTTCAAGGCACAAGAGAGAAACATGCAATGCCAGGAATCCCTCTGGACTCCTGGTGGCATTATTCTTGGAGCTCTGTTGAATGGTGGCTGTGTTTCTAGTTGTTCACATCCAAAGGAGGAAGCAAATCTCTACAGGAGCAGCTGGTAGGGCCCAAGGACCATTGGGGAATGGGGACACAGAGGTATGAAGGAAGCCAAGTCCTTAGCTATTCAGCTGAACAAAGTGAACGTCATGAGGAATCAGAATGAGAATCATAGGGCTGATCCTGTGCTGTCAGGGAAACAAACGAGTATCAAACCAAAGGTTTTAAACACTCAAAACAAGGCATCTGCTGAGACCTTGTGCTCCCTGTGTGTCTGGGGAGTGCAAGCACAGAGCCCCCATACCCAGCCACATTCACAGAGAGGATGTCACAGCACAACCACCCCTGTTGAAGGAGTCCTCAGCTGCATGAGCCAAAGGCTACCAGTCAGCCCCTTCTTTTCTATTAACATCTCCATCTATTCCAGAGAGGCACATCTGCACTTACTCTTCCCTTCCCCTTTCCATCCACTCCAGCCTGCAGAAATGGCAACCAGAAGACAAATTTTCAATGACTGTCTGACTGATGATCAAACTATTACAGAAGTAGCTGGCATTTGAGTCAAATTAGCTGACCAAGGTTTTAAGAAGGTGACCTCTTCCTTTTCTCTCCAGCTACTTCCCAAGACACCCAATGACCTCCTCGAGAACAAAATATTAATGTGGCATCCCTTCTTCTCCCCTCCTGGACATAACAGGGCTCCCACCATGTGAGTCCATCTAGAATCTNTGATGCCAAAGAGACATTCCAACCAGTAACTTCAGCTTTTCAATTGCATGTCCAACCAGATCCACTCTGCTAGCAGCTCCAGCTCTCCACAGCATCCAGGAGCCCCTGATTAATAACTCAATGTGTGTGTGTCTCTTGCTGAAACCACTTGGAAAATATTTCACATTCTGCTATGATGTGTACCCTAGAATTTTGTGTTGTTTCAGTTCAGAATGATGCTCGGTGGGATGAAAGCAGGAACAGTGAGTGACTGTCAGAGAGATGTGCTGGACAGGCTCAGACACATCTAGCCAGCATGGCTGAGATGCCAGAGCTGTGCACCTTAAGCCTGTGCCAGAAGTCAACTTTCCCTCTACCACGATGACACCACATTGTCCCTGCTGACTGCTTCTGCTCTCATTCCAGAACATGCCAAGGTCCCACAAGCCTGTTGGAAAGTCTGCACCCAGCTATCCCAGACACTGGATAGCTGCAGGGCTGTAGGACCAGCTCTCTGTAGTCCCAGTATCAACCTGAGGTCACTCAGGAAGAGCAGCTGGTAGACTGACATAGCTGAAGCCATCTCAACCTAAACTAGTGGAAAACCACATCACTGTGCCAGAGAAGGTTTGTAACAGGAAAAACCAGCCTAAGGGCAAAGCCAGGAACGAGCTAATTTGGGAACACAATGGTTATGCTAATCAAAACACTTCCAGAGAAGAAGGGAAGGAAATTACCTAATCCTTCATGGACTCTCACTGCCCAGTCCACAGATAACATACAATTAGGAAGAAAGAGCATTTCCATCTGGGCCAGGAATGAAGCATTGGCACCTCTTTCCTCCACACCATCTTCATCCACAGTGGATGCAGGAGCATCCTCCTCTTCCCATCCCCAAACTGGTTTTAGGTCCAGATAACTTCATGCCTCTCTTGAAAGTCTGGCTGGACACAAACTCACTTGACTCCAGGAGCTGGGATTTAACAAGAAAATTCTTTGGGACTTAGAAAATCTGGCGAGATGGGTTGCAGTGAGTCAGGAACACACAGCTTGTCTTGCTTCACCGCCAACAGATTGCAAGATGGGGCAATTGCTGATTATATCAAGGGAACTCTTCTCAGTTTCTTAGTAGGGTTCATGCTCGGTGCCTGACACAACATCTGGAAACAGTAACCCAGCTGACTACAGCCCAGGAAGGACCTTCCAATGTGCCAGGAACACAGAGCTCCCAGCTTCAAGAAATCATAGGACATGACCCCAGAAGGAGAATTTAAGGTATTTTGGGAGACTAGGGTTAGAGAGCACTAAAGGACATGGAGGCACTTGTGAGATGAAGTAAAAGGCTACTAAGCACCTCTGGCTTAAATGAAACATGGTTCTTCTGGGGGCAGCCTTCTCTGGTTGAAGCTCTACCATATTCATGAGCATCCTTCCTCCTATTGCCACTGCTGCTTAGGCAGGAAACATCTCTCCTCCCTTAGATGGAGCACCCTTTGAGGAGAGCTTCTCCAGGTACCTTTTGCCTGGTGAAGTAACCTGCATGAAGGAATACAGTAGGAAAAGACAGTTCATAGCTAAGCACCTTTGTGTCCATACTGGAACTGTGTGCAGATGGCAACACCAGCTGGGGACAGAGGGAGAAGAGCAATTGTTTGGTGACACATAGGACATGTCAGTACAGACAGAACCCCAGGGACTTCTTCCTGTCAGCAGCTGATCTCCACCCAGTCTAGCAATGGGCTATAAGACTCAAAGACAGTGATGCAAACAGGAGAGGTACTCAGAGACCCCACGAGAGCTTTCGGCTGGATGAAAGCCACAACAAGAACCTATAAAGTCTTGAACATGGGGAGAGTGGCAAGGGTGACCTGGCTTCCTGCTCAACAGAAGCTAAAGAGTGAAGCCTGAAGGCTAAGGGTGGCAACTGTCAAGCTGCCACATGGACTTCTTTCGGAGCTGTTTTTGCCAGGAAGCAACAGGGAGAAAGTGTGAACAGTGTCCGTCCATGGTTGGAGGTTTGGATGCAACTGCGGGGACTGCAAAGTCTTGGCACAAGAGCCAGGAAGAGAGAGCAAAGATCTAAAGGGGTTTCCTCTGCTCCATGGTGCAATCGAAGTTGCAGACAGAGATGCCTTCTGCATGGACACTCACCTGCAGACAGGTTTTCATGTATTTATACATAAACACCACATCACCCTGGTGCACAGCAATCATCTCCTCATGGGAGAGGTCTTCCATGTGACCTGAACACACTTTCTACTCCTGCCATTGCTCTGCTCTGCCTGGGGGGCTAGAAACCTTCATTTTTTGAGCTCACCTGAGCAAGCTTACATTGCTTCCACACCACTGCTTGGTCCTCTGCTCCTGTGGGTTAGCAAGGAGCAGACAATCCCTCCACCTGTATTGTTAAATTTCTGAGTCACTTCCAGCCCCCTCCCCTCCACATGTAGCTTTAGGCTGAATTTCTCTAGCTGGGCATGGTCATCCTACTCTTACTGGCTATTACACCTCTCCATGTCTGCTGGGCAAACCATGCTGTAGATGTCCTGGGCTCTGCCACATCAGCATTGGAACTGATCAAGTGGTCTCTAAACCAGGCACAGCTATGGGTAATAATTTATCCAGAGAAGCTGAAATGATATAAAGGGAGTGCTCTGTGTGTACTGACTCTGTAACAGGACCAGGTCCTGAGAAGGAAAAGGAGAAGAACAAGAAAAGAAAGAAAGGGGGTGAAGAGATAAATTTTTAGGCAACTTTACTTCCAAAAAATACAGCAGGAAGTCTTGGACTTGAAGAGAGGTTAAATCAGTGTGTGAGGTGGCACTGAATAATGCCAAGGTAAATCCTAACTCTGAATTACTCTTCTTAGGGCAGAGCCGTGTACCTGCATGATGCTGTCCAAGAACACGCTGTGCTTGCTGCCTGACAGCAACACTTTGTACTCAGGATCCTGTGTTTGAGCAGAGCAGGGATTTTTTTTATTAGCACATTAAAAATAAAAGACCTTGCTGAGTGCTTATTCCTCACACCCAGGTGTCAAGGATGACATCTCAGCCATGTGAGGGGTTTCAACAACTACATGGGATGCAGCATGGGGAGAGAGGTGTGTTCCCAGCCACCTTAGCTTTGGGTCTGCTCTCCCGGGGTGGTCATGAGTGCTTGGAAGCCATCACCTGCAGTTCACATTAGAAGAGGACTTTTGGCCACCGATCGAGCTGGCACTGGGCAGTGTTATTTGGTATTTACAAGGGCCTTAAAAATAAAGCCACAGCAAAAGGAGATTGAATGGGATAAAGCTGGGGAACAAGGTCATCACGACACTGGTCAGTTTGAAGTGCTCTGACACAACAGAACAGTCTCTTGGGCAGTGGCCTTTGGTGTGTTCATACCTCCCAGGGAGCTGAGCACTGGATCCTGCTGGATGTACAGATGCACTACCGATCCATCCCAGCCAGCTGAAGCTGTTCCCATTTCCACTGCCGGAGGGCACTGACTCCCATAAAGTTAATTAATCTCTTCATAGAGCATAATTAACCTGTGGGAAATGTTTATAAAGAAGAAAACAATAAATCCAAGCATTAAGGTACACCATAAATGCCAAGATTATCTTAACAACCTAGCCTGGATCTCTCCATACAATAGATTTGGGGCTTTTCCTGACTCAGCAGTACGTGCTTAAAACTTAGCAGAGGGCAGGGGTCACACTCCCACCATTTCCCAGCCATCCCACTCAGAAATAATCACACACACTGTCCTTATACGTTTGCACCTCCAGCAGCACACAGGCTTCAAGCAGAGCTTCCCAGCCAGAGCTGCTCATGCTATTGCTGCAAGAGGTCCCAGCAGCACAGCAGAAGAGGAAGAGGGGAGAAGTGACCCAGAATGAAGCTGGTGTGCTCACTGCCAGGAAGCTGCGGTTTGCCCCTGGCTGTATATAGGTATTGCAGGCTGTACTTTGACTCTGTGTACTCCAGGGAAATATTTACCTTGAGATCAACAATGTAAAGCTCCTCTGCGTAGCTACCTCTGCTCCTCATTGCGTGCTGTCTCACCACCCTTTGAAATGTGGATCAGTGCACTGGAACACCTTCTGCGGGTAATCAATGTCATCTGCAAAGAGACTGTCCTGCACAGACAAGGAGAAGTCCACTTGGAGGGCTCAGAAATGCTCCAGAGGAGAGGGACTGAAGTGAAAGCTGAGTTTTTTTCCATGTTGTTGTCAAAATGAATGGGTTATCTTGACTCCTGGGTAAGATGTGTTCTTCTAAGAATCACATTTCCATTAGGACCTTCACGAAGTGAGAATCAGTACTCATCAACCTGCCCTGCTTTGAGTTGGAAAAGGAAGTTACATGCTTGTTTGCAAGTCTGTAGGGATTACTGAGGGTGCTTGTTTCAGAGAGCAGCTTTGGGATTAAATGCACTTTGATGGCAATTCAGGCAGGATCATCAAAGCCTGGCTCAACCCTCAGCACCTGCATTGCTGGGTAAGACACTAGTGACACAACCACCCACGAGTTGGGGAGTGCAGTGAGGTGGGCTGTCTCCACTCACACCTCTCCACTGACTGCTGTGGATCCTGCAGTGGCTCAGCTCTGCTTGTCCCCAGCACACTGCCTCACTTCAGGCTCCTCTGTTTTTGAACGTCAGGCCATGTTGTTCTTCAAAAGGTGCTAAACTCGTACAGCAGGGCTTTTACTAGAAAATTATCTTCATTTATTATGTTAGTACCAGAAAAAGGAGGGAAGGAACTGTGCGAACTCAGATCCTTTGTGCTTATAAAATGCTTTTCGCACTCATCTATCAAACAGCTGGCACTTCAGGTGGCCATCAGACAGGTCTCTATGCCCATGCTGCCACGGAAACCCACAGCACCAAGCTGTACACAAGGTCACGGGGGGGCTCTGCATGAGCTGTGCATCTCTCAGCCTGAAGGGCAGGTGTGTGACACAAGGCTGCGCTTCCTCCCTGGTGGAAAAATACTCTGTCACTCCTGAATTTATCTTCATCACCCCGCAGTAATTCAAATAAAACCTGGGCAAGCCAATCAAAACACCCAGTTTATCCCTGCTCATTTATCAGTTGTGGGGATTGATGACACCACACAAATGAATCCTGATAATTAAATGTTCTGCCCTACTCATAGCAGTGCTCTGGAACAAGGAGTCTTGTGCTCAGGTGTTCCCATCTTCCCAGGATAAATGTCTCCCATTACATTTAGACTTGATGTGAGGAGGAAGTTCTTCACCCGGAGAGTGGGGAGAGCCTGGAATGGGTTGCCCAGGGAGGTGGTTGAGGCCCTGTCCCTGGAGGTGTTTAAGTCCAGGCTGGAGGAGGCTCTGGCCAGCCTGATCTAGGGTGGGGTGTCCCTGCCCATGGCAGGGGGGTTGGAACTGGAGGAACTGGCTGATCCTGTGGTCCCTTCCTGACTGATTCTATGACTTCTTCCCAGTGAGGGTGATGGGGCAATAGATGGGGCTGCCCAGGGGGTTGTGGAGTCTCCTTCTCTGGAGAAGTTTGAAACCCACCTGGACTTGGGTGATCCTGCTGTAGCAGGGTATCTGGACTGCATGATCTTTCGAGGTCCCTTCCAATCCCTAGTGATTCTATGTGGGAAGAGGCAAGGATCATGTAAAGATCCAGGGATCAGACACAGGGTCTGAGCCTGACTCTGACGAAGTGAAAACACAGGTAATAAACACAGAGCAAGGGTGTTTTCTGGGGAGCCTGAGCCTCTATAGGAAGAGTGTCTGAGGTTTCAAAATAAAAACAACAATAGCACTGCTGCCTGTCACTCCTGAATCTTCTGTAGCCACAAACAACCTGTTTGCAAGAGGCAAGCTCACCACAGATCTTGTGAAGTTTCAAGAGTTACAGAAGCAAGCAGGAGAAAGCGACACCCAGGGGTGCCTGTGGCCAATTCTGAAGGAGCAAGCTGAATTCTGAGAGAGCAAGCTGCTCCGGCAAGAAGCAGCTGCCAGGAACTTTCTGCAATTGAATGGTAGGAGTTAAAGAAAAAAGCAGCCTGTCAGTAAATATGCTTAGCAAATTCAAACAGTGAACGTGTTCCAGGAAATTGAGATAACCCTGTAGGCACAAAGATCCTGCTCCAAATCCCGGGGAAGTCAGTGGAAAAGAAAATCCTGTTAGCTTTTAGCAGGTTTTGGATGAAGCCCAAGGAAAGTTAAATAAGCAATCTAGTCCCAATGACTGTAATTCTTCCCAATTAAATAGCCACCCAAAGCTCACACACCTTCCCTAGCAGCTCCTCCCTTGCAGCTGGCAGCCTGTGCTGAAGGTTACCTGTACAGTTTGCTACTCACTGCTGGGTCCTGGCAGCTCTCTGGTGTCTGAGCTTTGTCCTCAGGCTGACCATTTGTTTTTTCTCCTTGAGTCTCTTGTAGTTACAATGATATTTGAGGTTTTCAGCAGCCCCAGAAGTGATGGATTTCATTATAATCTCAAAGCACTCAAGCCCAGGGTATGGGATCCGCTGGTCACCCAAATGGGATTGGCATACCACAGCTTGGAGAGGGCAGGAGCAGCCAGGATGAAGAACTTGCTCTCCCATGCACCCGTTGCAAAGTGAAAGGCTCCACCCTCCTGCAGACACCCAGTTCCCAAGTGAAGTCAGGCTCAGAGGCACCTGTGAGAAGCAGCAAAGATCAGTCCTTCATAGTCCAAACTAAGCTCTGGCTTTGCCTCCTGCTTGCTGGGAATAGCATCTCTTGCAAGTTGGCCATCATGCAGAGGCTCACAATTAAGCAGGCAAAGGAGAAGTCCCACTACCTTCTCCTTTTCTAGAAGCAATTAACCAATCTGCGAGTTTTTAAACCTGTCAGCCCTGACCAAACCACAGCAAACACCAATGACTGATGATGAAGAATCATGTTAATGTCGGCCTGGTGCCCCATCCACACCTGCTGAAAGGCACCCTTTGCTGTGCTGGGTCTGGCTCTCTTGAACTGGGGAGTTACCCCAGATTCAGCCGTCTCAAAATACTGCATAGAATCACAGAATTATTGAGGCTGGAAAAGACCTCTAAGATCATCCAGCCCAGCGTAGGACTTAACATCACCACATCAGTTAGACCAGGGGACTAAGTGCCACATGCAGTCTTTTCTTAAACACTTCCAGGGATGGGGACTCCACTACTGCCCTGGGCAGTCCATTCCAGTGTCTGATCACCCTTTCCATGAAGAAGGAAGGGCTTCCTAACATCCAACCTAACCCTCCCCTGGCAGCTTCAGACCCTGCCCTCTCGTACTGTTGCTAGTTGCCTGGGAGAAGAGCCTGACACCCACCTGACTGCATCTTCCCTTCAGGTAGATGTAGAGAGGGAGAAGGTCCCCCCTGAGTCTCCTCTTCTCCGGGTTAAACACTCCCAGCTCCCTCAGCCTCCTTTCATAAGCCTCTACCTCCAGTCCCTTCACCACCCTCCTTGCTCTCCTCTGGACCTGTTCCAGTATCTCAGTCTTTCTTGTCTCTTGTCTAACCTCACCATTCAGCTCCCATGGCTAGCAGGCAGGAATTAGCTCCTCTAGAGAATAGCTGCTCATCTTGAGGAGGGATTGCACTGCCAGTTTTCCCACAGCCACATGCAAACCGGGTTCAGCCACCCACACCAACAGGCCCATGCCATATGGGGCTGCAAAGCAGGGGTTTGGGTCTGTCAGTAGAAGCATCCTCTGGAGAAGCTTCCTAATCCAGCCTGCACTGCCCACACTTTACCATTTTCTCTGCTGAATCTGGTCTCTGGTGGCATACATCAGCCTACATGCACAGTGCATGGTGCAGAAACATCTCTGCTGGAGCAGCTGCCTCCATGAATATTGTCATTACTCTAGAAAAACTCCAACCCCTCCTCCCAGCAACACTCCCCACTGATAAACATGGCAATTTCTGTAAGCCCCTGCCCTCTCTTGGCACTCTCTTTCCATGGGTTCAGGCAATGCTGGCATGAACAGACCTTACAGAGGTTTGCAGTCAGCTGGAAGTATTGCAGATTCCCCACATGCTCACCATAAGGACATTGGATTTTAATTTCTCCTCCCTTCTGTTCACACACTCCTCTGTTTGTTTAGAAGACAAAATTCAAAGAGAGAAATTAAAAGATCTCTTTTAAAGAGAACAGCCTCAATTTTCTGAAGGGCTGTACAAATTCAGTATCTCTCTCCACCTAGGGAGGTCTGGTGCAATACCCTGGTTTAAGCAGGACCCTTGTTTCAGGAGCCCAGCAGCTGGTGGATGTGGCTTGTGAGCTTTATTTTAAAATGAAATGTGGGCTTTCTCTTCACTCCCTTTAACTGCAACTGTCTGGAGAAAAATCCAGCAGTTACATGTTGCCTGCACCAGGGACCACTGACATCAACAACAAACAGCTCCAGCCTTCAGTGGGCTTTGAATCAGACCTTAAAAATGCAGCCCAGCCCATCTACACCAGGACTGATGGTCAGAATTGAGTCCAGACATCCTAGAAATTCAGAGATGCAGGGGAAAAGAAACCCCATGGTGACTTTTAGGAAAAGAAATACGCTGCTGGAGTGCTAAGAACAGAGGTTGATGCATGGGTGATTCCTTTTCCTGTAAGAGACTGCTAAAGGTCCAAATTCTCGTGGGGGAGTGTGGAGGAAAATACTCCCTTGGTTTGCTTTCCCAGAGGCCGGCAACCTTGAGAGAGAATTAGGATTAAATGGAGACTGGCTTTTTGCTTCAAGGAAGAAATTATTGAAGCAGCAGCCTGGCTTTTTGCTTCAAGGAAGAAATTATTGAAGCAGCAGCACAGTGTAAGAGAGGCAGCTAGCAGAGGCCTTCTGGATGGGAGTAGGGGTTCTGTTGTTTCTCTGGATGGCAGTGGGGTTAAGTTGTTTCTCTGGATAGGAGTGAGGATATGTTGTTTCTCTGGATGGGAGTAGGGGTTATGTTGTTTCTCTGAATGGGACTCTCCCTCTCTGCTGCAAGCTGCTGCAGACCATGGACTTAACCTGGGTAATGGTGTGGATGGGTGATTCAGATGGGTTTCCCTTTAGTTACATACTCTCTCATTACCTTTGGGTTTTCTTTCAGGATATTTCTGGTCAGAGGTAGCCTCCTTTCCCTCTGTGGTGACGAGTTATGTAGTGAATTATGTAAACTTATCCTTATGCTATGCAGAATCCAACAACAAACTGTGCCTTCTGCTCATGGCTGTGCTCCTGGAGCTGTGTTACCGCCTTGTCAAAGCAGCTGAGGTGAGGATCAGGGGAGTGGAGAGGATCACTTGGTCCTGCCACTATGGAGTTAGAGGGACAAAAGCCCTGTTAATACGAACATCACCCCACTCACTCCAGCCAGGTCTCTCAGTTTCTCCATGCTGAAAAGTTTTATTGTACCTGGGCTGTCAGGGCAAAGTTAGGCAACAATTTTCCAACAGAAAGACCCTTGTCGAAGAAGAAAGTGTCTTCCTAAGAATGATCTGTTTACATCAGAAAACACGTCCTTTTTTCCCCCCCCTCTCTCTGCAAAGTCTTCTTTTATTTCTGAAACCTCCCTTCCCCCACTGAATTTATAATGTTCAAATGAACCAGGGGAAAAAAATAAGACTGTTGGTTTTTTTAATAACAGTATTTATCAAAGAGTGTCTTTCATGACTCTGGAAAGGAAATGAACTTGAGACTTGGAATACTTTTCCTGGAAACAACTCCTTTTTATTTTTAACCTTGGGTTTACTTGGGTTTCTTAAGGCCATTAAAACTTAAGAGCTGCATCTGCTCATCATTCCCCCCTTTTTTAACATCTTCATATGCTGAGCCCTTTCAAACAGGTTTGATAGAGGGTGAGATCTATAGGTGTTAAGTTCCCATGAGCTTCCTGAGGACAGAGGAGAGCTGGAGAAATGCTCCTGTGAAGCCTCAATTCCCACTGAAGAGGCTGGAGCATGAGCTGAACCATCTTTAGATATCAGAGAAGACGTGGCAAGGCACACTTCATACTCTCAGGTATCACACCATTTGGGATGGGTCCTTGCTGCAAGGAACATGAGCCTGAAGAGATTGGGTGGATTATTCACTGTGTGGAACTGGGAGGCCTCTCGGCTGCAAGGGCACCCAGCACTGCAGGGCTGCACGGCTTTGCCACCATGAGATAGACTCATGGGCAGGAAAGCTGGGGAGGGGCTGTTTCCAAGGGCTTGGGGTGGTAGGACCAAGGGGAATGGTTTCCAGCTGGAAGAGGGGAGGTTTAGACTGGAAGTCAGGAGGAAGCTCTTCACAAGGAGGGTGCTGAGACACTGGACCAGGTTGCCCAGGGAGGTTGTGGCTGCCCCCCAGCTCCCTGGAAGTGTTCAAGGCCAGATTGGCTGGGGCCTTGAGCACCCTGATCTAGTGGGGGGTGTCCCTGCTCATGGCAGGGGGGTTGGAACTGGATGATCTTTAAGGTCCTTTCCAACCTGAACCATTCTAGGAATCTGCAAAAAAAGCTCAGGTTGGTTGACACAGCCTGTTTCAAGGCAATGACATTTCATGTTTTCCATGCCTACCATCTGCTCCCTGAAGGTCACCACCCTGATGAATGAGACAGGCAGTGGCTTGTGACCTAAGCACTATCCACCCATCCTGTGAGAAACAACCTAGTGCCAGTGCTGACACAAAAACTCAGCCATGTTCAGAATCTCTGCTGCACCCTGCCAGTGAGGCAAGGCCTCTGGTGGGGTTGTTTTCTCCCTTCTGGATGGGTTTCGGCTTAGGCCATGTCTTTGTGTGACAGCAAAAAGGTCTAGGCAGGGTTCTGCTGAAGATGCAGACTCAGCTCCTGACTCCTGAAGAACATCCCTTCATTATGGTCCTCTCTGGCTGACACACAGGAACATCTTGTGGCATGTGAGATGCACAAGCTTTCACCTTACAGCAGAGCCCATCTATTCCAGCTTGCCCGTAGTGGTCCATCATGAAAAATCTCTCTTGGCTGCTGGCAGGGAAAGCCCCAGCAGATGCACTGCCCTGCCTGGGAGGAGTCACTCTGGACTGCTAACACAGACAGGATGTGGGTTACAACTGTTTGAAGGGGACATCCCCTGCTGCAAACTCACATCCCTCTTTCCCCAGTATTTTCCCTTGTGATGCTTCACTTCTCACCAAATTAAACACAGCTAGATCAGATCTTCCTTAGTCTGGCCACTCCTTCTTTGCAGAAGATGGTGGTTATATACGTAAAGTGAAATTCCTCTCTGCTCTCCTTTGCCCCAGTACCTACCCGTATCAAACCTTCTCTAAAGGTCAACTTAAAGTGCTCAGACTGTTTTCTCATTCAGACAATGCAGCTACATCCCTGTCATCATGCAAGCTGATGTGCTTCTGCTCATCCACCAGATCACCAGAGGAAGATGTTCCAGACCTGCCTGGATGTGTTCCTGTGCAACTTGGTCTAGGTGACCCTGCTGTGGCAGGGGGATTGGACTGGATGATCTTTTGAGGTCCCCTCAGATCCCTAATGATTCTATGATCCTAAGACCTCATTTGCTCTATTTTCTTATGGTCATTCTGCTTTCCCACAGCATCTCAAGATATTAGGAGCTGTACTCTATAAAGAGAACAATGCTTTCCCCCTCTCTCTAGGCAGCTCAGCACCTAAGGGCAATCCTTTTACAGAAGCCTAGTGGTTCAAATCACATCATTGCTGTTCTGATTGTCACTAATAACACTGGATTAGCTGCTCTGCAGACAGACCTGTAATAAAGAGGAGATCCCATTGTGTATGATGCTGTGCAGACACATAAGCAGACACAGGACTCTTAACATTTTGCTCCTTGGAAGGCTGGTCTGGACCAAGGACCCATCCCACAGCAGCTGGAAACTTGTTAGTAGCCTCCAAATCAGCAGAAGTTCCCTCCAGTCCCAGCCAGGAAGGTTTGCTCTCTCCAACAGCCAATACACCATGGCTGAAGCTGCCAATCTTGCAGAGAAAGAACAGGCTTCATTTGCACCCCAGCTCCTTCCAGCAAGCAGTGTTAGAAGAGAGTTGAGTAAATAACACATGACATCTCTCAGCATTAACCTTCCGGACAGAAGTGCCATGTAGAGGTGCACAGGAGACCGGATTGTCACAGGAAGGTACACTCATTTATTTTTCCAGCACAGATCTCATGTTCCCTCCATCTCCTGGGGTTTTCCCAGCCAGCCTGGAAGGTCTCCGTGCTGACATGTGTTAGCCAGCACACGTCCTTGGGTTCAACGCAGGGCAGCGAGTCATTGGGGCATTGTCCTGGTTTGAGTCAGAACAGAACTAGGTCTGTTCAGTGATTTAACTTTTCAGCTCAGTCTCTGCAGCTAACAGCATGTTTGTGCAGACAGTGGCAGCTTCTGCAAGTGATAACTCCTGGTGTTTTCCAAGGACTGGTGTGCAGAAAGGCTCTTGTGTAGACTGGCTCCTGTGAAGTCCAAGGTCACTGCTAATCTTGTGACTATGCTGGGGTGCAGTAAGTGAGAGGTTGCACCTCTGGGGAGGAGCAGACAAGAGAGATGACCCTAAACTCACTAACAGGGTGTTCCATCCCATATACATCATATTTGGTATAAAGTTGAGGGATCACAAGGGCCAAGCTTACTTCTGCAATGGCCAGCATCTGAGGAGGACTCAGTTCTGCCTTTGATCTCAATCTATCCATTCCTGAATCCAGTTCCAAAATCCAACTCCTGAATTTGGTTCCCATCTGCTAGTGAGTCTAGTCTGGGACTTCCCCAGCATCTGCCCACAGCAGCAGTGGTGATGGTGATGTAGTTGTCCTCAGGGGGGGTAGGTTTGGCACTGGGTTTGTATGATATTGTTGTTAGCATTTTCATTCAGTAGTTTTGGTTGTCTTTTCCAATCCGTAAGTCTCTCTTTCTTTTCCCTTTCCCTTCCCCTCTTGGGGAAGGAAAAGGGGTTAACAGAGAGTATCTGTCATTCATCTAGAGGCCAGCCCAGCCTTAACCCATGACAGAGCTGTTCAGATCCTGCAGGCCTCTCTAGCTCCCACAGACATGCAGAGCAGCCCTGCCAGCTCCAGGAGGTTGTGAACCACCAGTCAGTGTCTTTGGTGCTGATTTTCACAATAGATTTATGGGGGGACTGATGCTATGGGTGAAAGACACAATCTCCTTCCCTCATAGACAGCTTGGACCAGCCCCTGCTGCTCTATGCATGATGGACAGTGTTCAAGGCTGGGGGTCTTGAGCTGGGGTCATTGGCTGGGGTCTTGAGCACCCTGGTCTAGTGGGGGGTGTCCCTGCTCATGGCAGGGGGGCTGGCACCAGATGATTTTTAAGGATCCTTCCAACCTGAACCATTCTATCAGTCTATGACAGAGCAGCATGGCCACAACCAGGATGATCTCAGAATGCAGACCAATGACTCCTGGTGCCCAAATCTTGTCCATCTTTTCCAGCCACAACAGCCAACTGTAGGAGAGCTGCTGCCTCTCCCTGCCTAACTCTGGCAGTGCTTTCCCAGCCAACTCACCCAGTGTTCTGCACTGCCTGGCTTCCTACAGCCACAGCAGTACACCCCTTCCCACTCCCCACCACTCACTGTGGCTGACTCTATCCCTGACTGGGGAGACAGCCTGGTCAGGAAACCGATCCATCTTCTGAAGAAAGGCAACACTGGGGAGAGAGAAGGATTACTTTTAGGGGCAGGACCTTCCCCAGGTCCTGGTGCTGTGGTGGCATCACACACAATCTACCCGTGGCAATAGGAGCTGGGGAGACACAGTCTGGGTGGATGGGAGATGAAGGAATTTGGTGAAGCAGCCTGTGATGCCAAGCATGTGGTGAGTGTGCGTGTCCTGCCCCAGCTGCCAGCTCTGTACCCTGCCAGCCACACACTGCTCCAGAGATTCCTATTCCCTGAGGCTCTGCTTAACTCATGTGCTCACAATTTCCTACTGGAAAAAAAAAAAGGAGAGGTAGGTCTGAGGGAACCATCTTCCCCTCTCCAACCAGCTCAGAAGTGCTGGCAATAAAAGGCCAGCTCTGCCTGCTCCTGGTGCTCTGCTTTATTTGTCTTTCCTACACGTGGAGAGAGACGTTTGGCTGGCATGAAAGTACTTTGAAAAGCTGAACTTACAGTCCATCCCAGCTTTCCATAGCGAGGAACCACTCAACCCATCCCTGGCATCACCATGTGCATGGACCCCCCATTTGTGTGGGGTCAGACTTGTCCGTTGTCCTCCTTCTTTGCAGCTAGAAAAACTTACCCAGACTTCTCCCTAAACACCAACACAAGCTCAGTTTTATCTCACAAGAGGCCATAGCAGCAGAAAATACAGTAGATTTATGGGAGGAGTGATGCTGGAGTGAAAGACACCATCTGAAATGAAGCCACGTGTGGAACATCCTGAATGAAAATGGCTTCAGGGCTGGGGTTATCCCAAAGCAGGGCTGAATAAGAGTAGTTTTGACCTGCAGATATGGCAGAGAATAAAACAGCACAAGGCTAAGGGTCAGCATGAACTCTACCACATGGAGGACAGGTCCATGCTCTGGCAATAGCTTAAGATCCAACCCCCCTGCCATGAGCAGGGACATCCCCCACTAGACCAGGGTGCTCAAGGTCCCAGACAGCTGGCCTTGAACACTTCCAGGGAGGGGGCAGCCACAGCCTCCCTGGGCAACCTGGTCCAGTGTCTCAGCACTTTCCTTGTGAAGAGCTTCCTCCAGACTTCCAGTCTAAACCTCCACTCTTCCAGCTTGAAACCATTCCCCCTGCTCCTATCACTCCAAGCCCTTGGAAACAGCCCNATGGGGTCTCACGAGAGCAAAATAGAGGGGGAGGATCACCTCCCTCAACCTATTGGTCACACTTTTGTGGTGTGAAAGTCTGAAGCTTCATTTCTTAAAATTCTAAAGTGCGAAGGGAAGACACCTTTCAGGAGAAAGGAGGCCCTTTTCCTAGGCACCAGTGAGAGGATCTTTACTGCAACACCTCTGGCCCACTTACAGAGTCACTGAATCATTGGGGCTGGAAAAGATCTCTAAGATCATCCAGCCCAGCCTGTGACCTAACATCACAACGTCAGTCAGACCAAGGCACTCAGTGCCACATGCAGTCTTTTCTTAAACACCTCCAGGAATGGGGACTCCACCACTGCCCTGGGCAGTCCATTCCAGTGTCTGATCACCCTTTCCATGAGGAAGGGCTTCCTAACATCCAACCTCAACCTCCCCCGGCAGCTTCAGACCCTGCCCTCTCATCCTGTTACTAGTTGCCTGGGAGAAGAGCCTGACCCCTACCTGACTACAACCTTCCTTCAAGTAGTTGTAGAGAGGGAGAAGGTCTCTCTATGACATCTCAGGGGCAGGCAATACCTAATGGGAACAGAAGTGCCCACAGAACATCACAAGAGGGTCAGTGCTTTTATTTCTCTGAACCTTTAAAGAGAACTTTGGCCACTGAGTTGCATCAGTAAGTAGAGTCTGCCCTCTGCTTGCTCGGAAATAGAGGGGATGCCCAGCAGGGATAAGTCACTGCTGCCCATTGATGTTCACAGCGACAGTGATTTCTGCCCCCTGGCACCACCTTTGCTCAGGAAAAGCTTTCTGGAGAGTGCCGGTGACAGCCTTGTCTATCCTGCCCTGCTTTCAGACCTGTGTTGAAACTCAGTGTCGGCGACAAAATCAGCCCTGTGATGGGAAGATCTGAGGGGCACAGATGCCAACAAATATTTGATGAGTCAATAGAAGGCAGCCTTGACCAGAAGCAGGGAGAGCCCTCCTTCTGCTGTGGGGGTGTATGAGTGCCCTGCAGCAAACCACCCACACTGTGCTCCTGCAGCCCTGCTGTGTGCTCACCGCTTGCTTTGTTAATGTTTAGACTTCTGAAAGGCTTGTTTAGGCTCAGGGAGCTGGAATCCACAACATAAACTAGTTGGAGACAAAGTGTTTACCTCAAAGAGTGCTGTCATCTCTGCTTTCCATAGGTGAAGGAGCTATGCTCCTCCTGGGCTTCTCTAGGTGACCTTTCCTCAACAGTCCCCACTCTCCAGGGCTCATCTGAACTACATCTCACCCGCTCTGGGGATGGCCACTGAAAACCCACCTGGGATTGCTCCCACTCCTCCTTCTGAGGCCAGCTGGGCTCAGTCCAACTCTTTAAAGCACTTGATGGGTGTTAAGAGGCAAACACATCTGACCAGTGGAACATCTGACTGAGCCAGTGATGCCTTTGGATGAAAACCTTGGTCCATACAGCAGCAAGATGTGAGGTTCCTCGTGGGATGATAGCCTTGTGTTTATAGAGCTGCTCTGCTGATGCTCATGGGATGTGACTGCACTCAAGGAGACTGCTCACTTCTAACTCCTGTAGGAGTTCTTCCAGCCCAGCTCCANGCTCAAGGAGACTGTGCTCACAGGAGCATGAGGGACCAGAGCAGCTCAGGGTTGTACTGAAACTGCTGCTGCTGATAAACTGAGAATATTGTCACTGAAAATTCATGGGAGATTTGTGCAGGATGCCAGGAACCATGATTTCAACACACTCAGCAGTTCAACAGCCTCTGCTGGTACCCAATTCTTTGTGTCCACCATCTCTTTGCCACTTCCTTCCCTGTCTCCTTCTAACTCCTGCAGGAGTTCTTCCAGCCCAGCTCCAAGGAAAACCAGCAGCCCTGGATCCCAAAGAATGAACATCATCCCTTTGGGTGCAGACCTTCTGTTCCATCACACCCTGTAAAACAGAGGAAACTTTCCTCCCCTCTCAATTTTGTTGTGGGAGGACTGCAAACTGCCCAGCACCATGCTCTCACCTAAGGGAAATGCTCTTCAGGACGTGACGACACAGAAAGCCTTTTACCAAAACCTGAGACTAGGTGGGATGGAGTTTACCTCTTGACTCAGCAAAGTTGCTTGTGGTCCAAATGCCTGCTGCAAGTTGTGTGGATAGCTAGGAGAGAGAAGTTTTAGGGTTGCTTCGCCTGCCCCCACACCTCTCCTCCAGATACTCATTCAGAAAAATAAGCCTGGCCATCCCACAGACCATCCAGCCACATCCGTTACCCCATCACAACCAGAGCAAGAAAGCCTGAGACCTCCCAGCAACCCAGCTGGCACACAGTCAGGGCTCTGTTGCAGCCATCCTGAGGAAAGTCCGGTTTAAAAGGAATTAAGAGGATATTGCAGCATTTTTAGAGGATTAGTTTCACTGAGATCTGTGCTGGAGTCAGTGCCGAGCCCTGACAGTGCTCCTCAGAAAGGGGAACTCTTAGGACAGCCCTGCTCACAAATCTCTGTCACAACAGTCATTTCCCCCAAACAGCTGGGGAAGTCATTTCATGGCCTCAGATGGACACTCCCCTCGTTCCTCCAGAGTTCAGCTTTCATCACTCTGTGCACCACCTAAACCAGGAGACACAAGACAGTCCTCACCCTGGTGAGCTCTGATCCTCTTGGCTGCATGAGCTGCACAAGTATCCTCACTAAATCCCCCCAAACCCTCTTCACTAGGCTGTTGCAGGAGCAGCAAAATGCCCTGTTAACCACTTCTTTCCCCAGCCCTGCCTCATCTTCTCAGTGCAGGAGATGTATTTGACCCCTCCAGCTCTGTGGCTTTTCTCTTTTAACATCTGGTTGCCTAAGTGCAGCTGCTGGGCTCAGTGAAGCAGGCTTGACCTTCAGCTTTCAGGGTGGTTTCAGACCTAAAACACTCAAAATCCTCATTCTAAAATTATACTCTGCTACTTTCAAGAACTGAAGTGGCCAGTAGGCATGTTAATTTGCCTGGTGGCCCGAGTTTAGCATGCCCATCGCTCTGCTAGTGAGCTATTTCCCGCTCACAGAGGGTTGTTACCTTGTCCTCCTATTCACTTCCAGTCTTAGTTTATAATCTGTGCTGAAGGAGCAGTTTAAAAACCAACACTGTGCTCTTCTGTAGCAGTTTCAGGTGCCCCAGTTACACCCCCCAGGCAGCTGTGCAGGTTTCTGGGCAGAGGCTCACGTGTTTGAGGTATTTCTCTGAAAAGGCTCTTGAAAATTTCAAAGAGTGGCCCAGCGCCAGGATTTCCAGACCTGCAGATGGATGTGATCCTATCCTGTTGGTCTTGAGCATCCTGGAGTCAGTGCCTGCTGCCTACGCTTGGGGCAAACCTTTTGGTTACAGACCCTATCCAATCCAGGAACATTAGGAGCAGGAAGGGAGTCCCAGGATCTCCTGTGTAGGGTACAGCCTGTGTGTACTGGGTGATGCAACCAGTGCTCAACCAGCTCGATGCCCTTGGTGCAGCTTCAGGGAAGGTTACCCAGGCAAGCAGTAAAGAAAGGGAGCATTTTGTTTGCCTGAGCATCACTCTGCCCATCCAGGCTTGCTCCTGAGACGGCTCAGGGTGTGCAAACTGAGTAACAGCAGTTTGGGAACAGCACGCGAATAGAGTGTCCAGCCCTGCACCCACAAGCGTGCTGGGACATCATCTACTGGGAGAACACTAGATCCCAGGTTGCTGTGAGTCCAGCAGCACAAGCAGCTCTGTGTCCACTCCTCCTGGTGCAAGAGCTGGTCGAGTCAGCTATTGTGATTTGGGGCCTGAAGATGCTCCTGTAGCTGCTGGTACCCATACAAAGCCCTAAAACTGGAGTGATCCATAGAGGGGAGCGGGCTGGTCATGAACAGTGTTTGACAACCTCTTGAGCTTTAGCTCCTTGCCTGGGAGAGATTCAGATGGCAGTAGCTGTTGTTAGAGCCCTTCCTCACAAAAAGAGTGATCACACCCTGGACTGGACTGCCCAGGGAGGTGTTGGAGTCCCCATCCCTGGAAGTGTTGAAGGACAGCCTGGCTGTGGCCCTTAATGCCCTGGTCTGGCTGCTGTGGTGATGTCAGGTCCCGGGCTGGGCTGGCTGAGCTCAGAGGGCCTTTCCAGCCTCAGTAACTCTGTGATTCTGCATTGTGGGGCTCAGTAGAATCCGAGCAAAACTAGACAAAAGCTGCAGAAGGGACATTTCACCTGCACTGCAGTAAGCCCCATGGATGGGTGGGAATCACTCTGGTGAGGTACAGCCCAGCCTTGAAGGAAGAGGAGTGATCAGTCAGTGACAGTGTGGGGCAACTCCCCCCTGGGAGCCCCCCCGGCACTGCCCAGTGCAGGCTGCCTGCTGGAGCTCAGTGTTTGCTGCCTCAGTAGCATCACCATGGCCATAGGCTTAGGTCTTAGGGGGTCTTAAGAGTCAGCTTAGCTGCAGAGGCAGTCTCCATGCTTTATCACCCCAGCAAGACACCATCTGGAAAAACAGCAGCAGATGTCTGCCTGGTGAGACTGAGGGAGCTATTAATGTGCTCGCAGCCAACAGGAGAGGCGAGAGGCAGTGAGGGGGACTCTGGCCCTTGGGTTTCCCCATGAGATTCCTTACATCAACATCCGAGCTGCATGATCAAGGCAGAAGTATCAGCAGAAGAGATGGCAGGACGTAGCCCACTCTCATTCCCCACAGAAGTAAATGGGTGAGAAAAGCCTGAGACCCCGTCTCCAGAAACCATTTAGTTCAAGCAAAGTGAAAATTGAAACTGCAGTTTGAAAGCCAAGCTGTAAAAAAAAAATCACTCATACAGTTGTCTCTACAACCGAGAGGAAAGGCAGCTGCAGAGGGTTTGCTGTGGGGGTGAAACCGAGCAAGAAGTACAAATAAAGTGCTTGCAGAGCTGAGCTTTCACACGTTTCCATGGAATTAGGAAACTCTTGGCAAGGTGTCCCTTACCAAGTATTACCTCACCATTGCCAGGACCTCTGACTCCTGCTTGCAAGAGCTGCCTTCTTCCACACCTAACGATGCGTTCAGTGACTCTGCAGTGTGTTTGTGGACCACTGGCCATCCCGGGCTGAGCCAGACCCTTGGCATATCCTTAGGGCACCGACCTCCTCTCAGATGTGATAAGAATTAAGCAGCTCAGAGCCTCAATCTTGGTCCCTTTGAGGGATCCTACCCGCAGGGATGCTCCCCACCCAGCTTTGCCTCAATCCCAGGACCACATCACCCCCCTGCCCCCCGCCACCCCCCCCCTACAAAGAGAGGCCTGTGCAGGAGCTCGCACTGTGCTGAGAGGACTCATAAAGCTCCTTTTAAGCCAGCTAGCACAAAGCCAACCCTGTTCAGCAGCAGGTTGGGGGCTGCCGCCTGCCCTCCCTGCCTCTGCCAGGCACTGAATCATTGACACGACATGGGGCTGCCAGCCCAGTGCCAGTGGGAGGGACAAGGCTGGTGGCCAAGGAGGGGAAACCTGCCCTGCTTAGCCCTGCAACAGCCAACACGTGTGCCTCAAAGTACTGCTGTTTCCCAGAGATGCAAATAGGAAATGCTGTGGGAAAGATCCAAGTCCGACAGGGAAAGGGGCAGGTACACGGAAGGGTCATGTGAAATCTTCCTCACGTTTGTATTTTCCACCATGAACTCCTTCCAAAGTCTTTTTGACATCACAAGGGGTTGGTTAGCACATTGAGGTTCTTCTCTCCCTCTACTCTGCACTAGTGAGACCACATCTGGAGTACTGTGTCCAGTTCTGGGCCCCTCAGTTCCAGAAGGACACAGAGCTGCTGGAGGGTGTCCAGAGTAGAGCAACGAAGATGATGGAGGAAGTAGAGCAGCTCCCTGATGAGGAAAGGCTGAGGGAGCTGGGTCTCTTGAGCTTGGAGAAGAGGATGTTGAGGGGGGACCTCATTCATGTCTATAAATCTGTGAGGGGTGGGTGTCAGGAGGATGGAGCCAGGCTCTTCTCAAGGTCATCTGGTGATAGGACAAGGGGCAATGGGTGCCAGCTGGAACAGAGGAGGTTCCCTATCAATATCAGCAGGAACTTCTTCCCAGAGAGGGTAACAGAGCACTGGAACAGGCTGCCCAGGGGGGTTGTGGAGTCTCCTTCTCTGGAGATGTTCTGGACCCGCCTGGATGTGTTCCTGTGTGACTTGGATGATCCCTCCAATCCCTAATGATTCTATGATTCTATGACATAAAGGAAGAAGCCAGAGGAATAAAGACAGGATAGGGGGGTGATGTGGAAGACAAAGCAACCAGCTTAAAGTCTGCAAGCTGAGAGAAAAAGAACTTCAGCACAAGAGAAAAAGACTAAGTGCAGGCAGAAGATTCCTCCCCTCCATTTATGTGTCTGGGTGTTCAAGGTTTCAGGTTATTCAAGGCAACCTGAGAGCAGAGCCTCAGCCAGGGTCACCTCAATGTCCTTCTGGAAGTCTAAACCCAGGACAAGCCCCAAGGACTAGTTTGCACATTGGTTTCAGTGCTGACAAAGGCTTCCCACCCCTCTGCCCTGTGCTGAAGCCAAAGTAATGCAGTTTCCACCTCCAGATACTGTGGGCATTCTCTGGTTTTGTATCTGACACAGTGCCTAATCATGATCTGATCCTGTCTCGATTCACCCACAGCTCCTGCTCTTCTTCCAAGCATCACAGATCCCAGTGTTGATCTCTCTGTTCACATCAGGTAGATGATCTTCAGTGTTTACGTGTGTGCTGAGCTGAACACTGTGTATTTGCTCTCCTAGGAAAGCCTGTGGTGTTGACTGACAAGCAAAAGGCTCTGAAGGGATGAGCAGACTTAATCAGCCCCTGAAATGGCTCAGCTTCCTGTGCCAGGGTAGGCCAGTGCAGCACCCCTCGCAGCAGCTCTAGAGCTATAAAGGGAGGGGGTCAGACTCTTGAACCAAACAGCAAGCCCCTGCTGCTACTGCTTTCAATCAGTGCTCCCCTTATCTGCTGGGAATGCTTGGTTCTCTCTGTAGAGGAGATGGGTACCTTGGGACATCCCCTCTACACATGGGCTCACTGGGACATCCTAGAGGTGCTCACAGCTCTGAGAGCCCTTGTTGTGAGACAGCACCCGGTGCTGTCTCTCCACTGCCCAAAGAGTGACCACAGGGCAGCCCTGTGCCTCTACCCTCCCTCAGACCTGGGGAAAACAGAGTCTTCAACCCCTCTCTTCTCTAACTGAACTGGCTGATTCTGCAGGGATGGAGGCTGGAAAGGGTCTCACTCGACAAAGCTGCTCTGTCCTCCCAGCAGGATGCTTTGCCCATGCAGCCCACAAAGTACTTGATCCCCAAGGTACAATGGAGAGGAAGTGCTGTGAAGCTACTGGGTCAGCTGGGACTCCTGGCACAGCTCTTGGCTCAACCACTCCTCCCCAGCTCCACTTTGCTCTGAGCCCTGAGGACACTGGCTGGGGATCCCCAGCTGCTGGCAAGCCTGCTTGAGGGTTCCTTAGCCCCTCCATCTCAGCCAGCTGGGCACAGTCTCCTCTGAAACAGGTCTGTCCAATCCAAGCTGGACAGTTTCAGGCAGACCAAGCTAGCGACAAGCTCCTCTAGCAGCACTGGGATGTGTTGCAGGTGCTCCAGAGTAGAATAGCCCCCAGCCCTTAATTTGCTTGAGGTCCACACTGACTTCACAGCAGTCCCTCCCTCCCTGCAGCTTTTAGGAGCGACTGTGTCATGCTCCCCAAGTCCTAGCATCCATCTCTTGCAGGGCTCCTCTCAAATGCTGCTTCCTTGTGAGGCAAAGCCCAGCTATACCACTCTTCCTTCCCTTTAAACACACTCCTGCTTAACCTCACACCCCTGCAAGGGTGGCCATGCAGATATTCCCACCTCCAGGCAGGAGGAGGGAGAGGGAGAGAGAGCGGGTGGTTTCTCGTTTGGCTTCACCTTGCTCTGGGTGAACACTTGGTATCAAGTTTATACTTAAAGAAATACTTCATCTGATGGCAATCCTTTCTCCAGTAGTAAAACATCAAGCCAAGCCCTACTGCTCAGGGGAGTAACTCTTAACACCTCTCCTTAGAATGGGCTTGTACAGGCATTACATTCCCTTCACACAGTCAACACAGGAGTCAGATGGGAAACTGCTCAGGGAACTGCCAGACACTGAAAGCCCCCTACGAGGACCTGACCTGCAGCCCTCACACAGCACCGGCATGGAAGCACTGCTGAACATCAGTAACTGCTCCTGACAGCCTCACACAAAGTCCTCAACAAGATGTCAGGATCAATTAGTGGCAAGCAGGAGCCACGTCAGCCAGCTCCCCAGGCACCTGCAAGCCATACATATGCAAACTGGCTGGGCTGAGACCCTCAAGAGATGCTCTGGTAGGACCCGTCAGCACCATCACACAGCCCTAAAAGCTATCATTTGCCAGCAGGCAGCGGAGAAGGACCTGCAGCTTGGCTGCCCTGGGTTTCATATCCAGGACAAGCAACCCAGTTCTGCAGAGTAGAAGTCACTACCAGATGCAGGTTTCATTATGAGAAACCACTGGTTTCTGTCCAGGCAGTGCAAGGGAGCAGGAGCTGCCCAGTCTGACCAGAAGCTGCCATGGTTAACCCTACAATAGTGGTTAACAGCTAAGGAGGGAGACACTGCTCCCTCACTCTTCCCCAGCTTCTCAGGGTACTCAGCTGGGAGGTCTCACCCAGAGACAAAAGTCCAAGCAAAGTCAGCCCCCACTCCCCCAGGGCTAAGAAAAGAACACCCACCCAAAGTGACCATAACATTTTTCATGCCCCAGAGCACCTCCTCCATCCTCCCTATCCCTGCTTTCTCCACTAACATTTACTTCTCATGCTGTCTGGACTGCACTTACTAGGGATGCTCTGGCTAGCCAAGACCTCTTTGGCAGCTCAGGTACCCTCATGGGAGTGGGGGACCAATTCAAACACAACTGGAATCTGAAAAGAAGTCATCATCCCCTGCATAAGGATGCAGACTTGATGGGACACATGTCCTACATCTTCCCAACAACACAGCCTGCAGCTGACCTCACTCTATTCTTTTCCAGAGTAACTGGTATGAACAGCCTGACTGGGGATCTCTGGCCTGCAGAGATCTTCCTGCTCAATGCCCCCAGGATGAGGTAGCCCTGTCATAGAATCTTAGAATCATTAGGGATTGGAAGGGACCACGAAAGATCATCCAGTGCAAGCCCCCTGCCACAGCAGGATCTCCTAGACCAAGTCACACAGGAACACATCCAGGTGGGTCTGGAACGTCTCTAGAGAGGGAGACTCCACAACCCCCCTGGGCAGCCTGTTCCAGTGCTCCAGTATTCTCACTGGGAAGTTCCTTCTGATATTGATATGGAACCTCCTCTGTTCCAGCTGGCACCCATTGCCCCTTGTCCTGTCACCAGATGACCTTGAGAAGAGCCTGGCTCCATCCTCCTGACACCCACCCCTCCCATATTTATAGACATGAATGAGGTCCCCCCTCAGCCTCCTCTTCTCCAAGCTCAAGAGACGCAGTGTGACCCATCCTCCTTGAAATCCTGCTTTTGGGTGATGAGCAGAGCTCTGCTCCAGGGAGACCAGGTCACCTGCTGTGAAGAAGTACCCCACACACAAGCGACAGATCCTTCCCTTCCACGTCCCTGTCACACTGTCACATCCATCCCTCTCCCTTCCTTCTCATTCCTTCTTTTCCCTTTCTCCTTTAATGATTTCCATCATAATTCAGACCTCAGATCCCCTCTGTGACTCCTTGCTAGATAGGAGAGGGGCCTCAGGATGAGGGCTGAAGCTACTGGGGCAGAGGTGCACAGACCTAGTAGGGCAAACCCTCTACCTCAGGCTGACTGTCACCAGCAAACGATGTAGGAAGTGCCTGCCATCCTGACCTGGAGTTGACAAGAGTCTGTTTGGCTGCAGGAGCACAGGATATACTCAAAGCATTTATTAAACTCCCTTTGCTCCTGCTCCAAAGCACCCTGAAAGCCAGAGGAGAGTGTCCCGTCGGGTTTTGGAGGAGGGTTGATACCGTTACCCCGTGCGCTTGGGAGCTGCTGCAAACCCAGCCGAGCGCTGTGGTTCCGATGTGCACGTAAGCCATCCCTACTAAAATACAGAAGACAAACTGGCCTCCTGTGTTTAATAATCCCTGGTGACTAATGAATCATCTGTTTGTTAACAGCCACCTCTTACACAGCCCCGTTTTTCCCTAGCTAGCCCCCAGCTCGTCCTTGGTTACCCAAACCACAGCCAGCCTGCCTGCAGAGGTGAATTCCTTTCCGACTCACGTTTCGTTTGCTGCGGGTTACGCCTTTAAATCCGGGCTTTTCCATGCAGTCACCCCAGAGAATATGAGGAATGCCTCTGCTGCCTTTTCTGAGCCCCTTTAGCCTTTTTTGGACAGAAGGAAGCATCCAAGAGGGAGGGCACATTTTTCCTTCTCTGAATCACAGAAGGAACACCACAGCTCATTCCACATGTCCAGGCTGCTTAACCCTTCCCATATCCAAGTGGCCTTCGTCTGCTCCGCCTGGAGACCCCCACTAGCACTGTGTCTGCTGCTCTGAAAGCTCAGGACAGGATTAGGTGCTCAAGGGACAGAAAAGTGTGGGGTTTTCTACTCTTTCAGGGCTACAGTCGAGACAGTCGCTCCCACCTCGATACCAACCAGTCTGAGACGCAGCCCCACAGCAATTCACACAGTGGGGTCCTTAGCAGAAAACCCAGAGAGGTTCTTCCTTCCCTCAGACAAGGAAGGAGTGTTTTCCCCTTCTCACTCACTGATCCGCTGCCACAACAGCTGGTCCTCCCCGGGCTTACTGCACAGCCCTGTGGCTTAGCTCATTCCCTAGTGCACTACATTTGCGTCCATGCCACATGAGCTGGGCATTAAGCCTGCCCACATGGCTACTAAGTAGTTTGCTGGTATAAATTTCACTTAAGGGACTGACTTTCTGATGATCATAGCACTGCTAAGAGATTTCCCTGCCCTCTACCTCCTACTGCTCTGGGATCATACAGCATTCCGCATCACTGGACTGGAGAGCACTAGGAAGGTCAGACCACAAGGTGTGGGACTCGAGTTGAATGTGCACACTCCACGTAGCCTAACAATTCTCCTCTGGTGTCTGCACACAGATTGCATTATCCATACAGGCAAAACAAAGGAGATCACAGCTTCTCTCTGCCACTGCCTGGACAGTGACAGAAGCTGGGCACATCCTTACAGTGATAGGTGGGCTTTATGTGTTATATAGAGGGGTTTATGTGTTATATAGAGGGGGCTATATGTTATATAGAGGGGGTTGAATACTTATATAGAGGGGTTTAGATAGTTATATAGAGGGGTTTAGATAGTTATATAGAGGGGTTTATATAAAGAGGGGTTAAGTAGTTATATATGAGGGTCTATATAGTTATCTAGAGGGGTTTATATACAGGGGTCTATATAGTTATATAGAGAGGTTTATGCAGCTATACAGAGGGGTTTAGATAGTTATATATGGGGGTCTATATAGTTATATACAGGGGTTAGCTAGTTATGTGCAGGGATTATATAGAGTTATATGCAGGGGTTATATAGATGGTTCTATAGAGGGGTTCCTATAGTTATATACAGGGTTTTATATAGTCATATACAGGGGTGATATAGAGTTATAACAGGGTTATATACAGTTATAAGAAGGGGTTATATAGATAGTTATATATATGTGTTTATATAATTATATACAGGGGTTTATATAGTCATATACAGGGGTGATATAGAGTTATAACAGGGTTATATAGAGTTATAAGAAGGGATTATATAGATAGTACTATAGAGGGGTTCCTATAGTTATATACAGGGTTTTATATAGTCATATACAGGGGTGATATAGAATTATAACAGGGTTATATATATAAAGGGGTTATATAGATAGTTCTATAGAGGGATTCCTATAGTTATATACAGGAACTTATAAATACTTACAAAATACAGGAGTTTAGAGAGCATCCTTAAGTTAAAACATTCCCTGTGATGCCATCAGGAAAGCTGCCCTTTCATGATCCTTTTTTAACTGAGATGCTGATGGTGTAAAACCACAGTCACTCATTCGGTAAAAGCCCCACTCTTGACGAGAAGAAAATCCCACACCACAAAACACTGGGAACACAAAAGTCTGACAGATGTGCCTGTGTGGAAGGCTGCAGAATGAAATGATGTAGCAATAATTTTACAGTGAGAGAGACAATCGATTGCAGATGCTACAAACTGTGGGGACCTAGGGAATTGAACTGACACATTTCAGCTCAGACACATCAGCATCTGCACCTGCACTGCCAGCAGTGGCAAAGACCCAGTCATGGAGCAGCACAGCTTTTCCTGAGATAGGATTACACAGGTTCTCCCATTCCAGCAGCTGTGCCAAGATGCAGGGAGAGGGTCTGAGCACTCAGGCTGTACTTCCATCCTCAGAAATATAACATCTGTGCACCAGAGCTCTCGGCAGCATACAGCTCATCTCAGTCTGGCACAAGCAACACGACTAATTTCTACCCAATTAGCCATGGTGGCAGAGTTGATGCTGCCTTTGAGCAGGAAAACAGGCAAGTTCATAGAATCCTACAATGGCCAGGGTTGGAAGGGACCTTAGAGATCATCTGGTTCCAACCCCCTTACAAAGACAGGGACAGCTTCACTAAAGCAGGTTACTCAGGGCCCCAGCCAGCCTAGTCTTCAACACTGCCAGGGATGGAGCAGCCACAACTGCCTTGGGCAACCTGTTGCAGCATCTCAGCACCCTCACAGCAGAGAATTCATTCCTCATGTCCAACCTCCATCTCCCCTCTTCAAGTCTAGAGCCTTTCCCCTTGTCCTCTCACTACCACCCATGTCAAAAGCCCTCCTCCAGCTCTCTGTAGCCCCCTTCAGAGATTGGAAAGCTGCTCTAAGGTCACCTAGGAGCCTTCTCTTCTCCAGGCTGAACAACCCCAACTTGCTCAGCCTGTGCTCAGAGGGGAGGTGCTCCAGCCCTCTGATCATTTGAGGTACTCTCCTCTGGACCTGTTCCAGGAGCTCTCTGTCTGGGACTTCAGAACTAGACACAATACTCAGGTGGAGTGTCCCCAGTTCAGAGTAGAGGGGTAGAATCACCTCCCTTGACTGACTGTCAGTGCTTCTTTTGCTGCAGCCCAGGACACAGCTGGCTCTCTGGGCTGCAAGTGCACACTGACAGCTCCTGTTCAACCTCTGCTCCACCCCTCTCCCCAAAGTCCTTCTCCTCGGGGCTGTCCTCAATCCTTTCTCTGCCCAATCTGCATGGGATCACCCAGGTATAAGATAAATAACCAGGTATATAAGATGCAGCCCAACAGATGATTAGCAGGGCACAGAGACAGGCAGCTCCCTCCCTGTGTGCCTGCCAGAAACACTTCACAGACCTGGGTGAGAAAAGGGAGGCAGTGTCACTCGTTAGTGCCCCAGGTCATGGGTCTGGGGTACTGTTTGATGTGGCTACCAGGAGCCCTGAAGCCACAGCATCCATCCCAGGGCAGAAACATGGCCAGGGTCAGGAGGCAGCACAGGACTCACCATGTGATGAGCAGCACCGTTACCCTCACTTTGGTCTGGAGAGCAGAGCGTGGAAACACAGCTACACAGATGGACAGGAGAATCCAGCTCCTCCAGTGGGCTTCCAGGAAAGCTGAGGAAACTGAAAACATCACAGTAAAAGAGCAGCGTGAGAACAGCCCCACGTGGGCTACTGGTACCTGAGATGCTCAGACAGCAGCTGTGCAAGGGGAGAGCGAAACATTTCTAACTCGATCAGATGTACTCGTGCAGTTGTGATGGTTTCTGCATGTGGTCATAAGGACTGGAGTACTCTGTCTCACTTGACTGCTTCATCAGCCTCTGGGTGTGCCAGCACTCGCAGCCACTTCACCAGAAGTTGGATGTTCTCTTTGTCATCATCTCTGCAGCCAGAACCCCTTTCTGAAGCGCTGCTCAAGGTGCCCAGCAGACAGCCCTTATCCCAAGCAGCCTACAGGCTAAGAGCAGATGAATTTCAACAGGAGCCAGAAGGGTGCCCAGGTGGCACAAAAGGCCAGTGGCAGACTGGCTTGGATCAGCAATGCTGTGGCCAGCAGGACTAAGGATGGCATTCTCCCCCGGTACTGGGCACTGGGGAGACCTCCCCTCGAGTACTGGGGGCAGTTCTGGGCCACTCACTTCAAGAAAGAGATTGAGGAGGGGCTGGAGCGGGTCCAGAGGAGCAAAGAGGCTGGGGAAGGGACTGGAGAGAAACGCTGATGAGGAGAGGCTGAGGGAGCTGGGGGTGTTTAGCCCGGAGAAGAGGAGACTCGGGGAGGGGGACCTTCTCTCTCTACAACTACCTGAAGGGAAGTTGCAGACAGGTGAGGGTCAGGCTCTTCTCCCAGGCAAATAGTGCCAGGATGAGAGGGCAGGGCCTGAAGCTGCCAGGGGAGGGTTAGGTTGGATGTTAGGAAGCCCTTCCTCACAGAAAGGGTGCTCAGACATTGGACTGGACTGCCCAGAGTGGAGTCCCCATCCCTGGAGGTGTTGAAGGACAGCCTGGCTGTGGTTCTTAGTGCCCTGGTCTGGCTGCTGGGTGCTGTTAGGTCCCAGGCTGGGCTGGATGAGCTCAGAGGGCTTTTCCATCCTCAATCATTCTGTGAATAATTCTGTGAATTGTGCTGTAAGGAATTACTTGATAGCCTACAGAGGAGAGCAGAGCATGGTACCTGATGACACAAGGCTTCTTTGCCCAGCAATGAAACACTTCTGTCTCTAGGAAAGAGCATGGCAGCCTCCTCTGCAGGGAGCAGGCTGTCACAGCTCACAGTGAGATGTCATGACATCCTAAGAAACCAAGGCCTTCTTTTCTCCAGGCTGAACAACCCCCAACACCCTCAAGAGGAATGATCCAGATCATTGTCATGCTCTGGACCCCCTCCAGCAGTTCCATGTCCTTCTAGTGATGGGGACTCCAGAGATGAGGGACTCCAGGTGGGGACTTACAAGAGCAGAGCAGAGGGGAACAACCACCTCCCTCAACCTTCTTTTGATGAGGTCAGTCTTCTGCAGTGCTGGGTCACGACAAGCTTTTCATCAACCAGCACCCCCAAATCCTTCTCTGCAGGGCTGCTCTCAAGCCATACACTGCTCACCCTGTACTGGTGCTTGGGATAGCCCCAACCCAGAGAGCATTTAGCTTGTTGGACTTCATGAGTTGGCCTGGGGCAGCCTCTCAAACCCAGGAAGGGCATCCCTTCCTTCTGCTGTGTTATCCAGAGCACACAGAGCACACCGCAGTACTGGAGAGATGAAGGTAAGCTAGTCAATTCCATCTACCTAACCCTCTTACTCCCTATTAATGAGGGGGATCTGATGACCACCACAGTTTGAAAACCAGTAAGACACGTTCTGGTATGGGAGAGCAAGGTTTATCTGGGCTTTTGAAGGGAAGGGAGCTTTAAGCCAGAGCAAATACCTGGTCCAATCCACTGTGCAGCCACTGGTGGGGCAAGGCTGGGCAGGGATCATGCATGTGATGACCCTGTGCTGTGGAACCGAAACAGCAAAGACAATATTGAAGGCCTTTTCCAATCCTGATGGTTCTGTGATCCTGTATTTCTGCAGCCAGGAGATGTCAAATCTATTCCAGCATTGTGAGCAGCACGAGCTGGCTGTCTGCACTCCATTTCCCCCTCTCAGTCTGTACTGGTTCACTGCAGAGCTGCGAGTTTCCTTTAAGCATCCCTGCAACACCAGGTCTAGGGGATAAACCTGTTTTCTCTGGCCCAGCTCTGCACAAGTCTCTCCCATAATTAGGAGCAGAGACTGTCTGCAGGCAGCCCAAACCCCGGCAGAGCCTCTTCCTTTCTCTAGCACTCAGCTGTGCAGAGCCCTGCAAAGAGCCCCAGAGGTTCAGAAGGCTTTGAAAGTGCCTGCTCCCAGGGCAGTCGCTCGGAGCTGAGACCAGGGCTTCTCCACATAAGGAGTTACAGAGACACTGCCAAAGGCCGTTGCCTGTCTCAGCTTTGCTGTTGAGACTGCTGAGAGAGAGGGCTTCCATAGAATCATAGAAGTAACCCTTAACTGCTCTCTCAGACACAGTAAGTGTTGGGATCATGGAATCCTTAGGGATTGGAGGGGACCTCAAAGGATCACCCAGTCCAATCCCCCTGCCACAGCAGGATCACCTAGACCAAGTCACACAGGAACAGATCCAGATGGGTTTTGAACATCTCCAGAGAAGGAGACTCCACAACCCCCCTGGGCAGCCTGTTCCAATGCTCCATCACCCTCCCTGGGAAGAAGTTCCTGCTGATATTGATATGGAACCTCCTCTGTTCCAGCTTTCACCCAGTGCCCCTTGTCCTATCACCAGATGACCTTGAGAAGAGCCTGGCTCCATCCTCCTGACACCTGAGCTCTCCTGATGTGCCCTTGCTACACAGTGCAGCCAGGATGAGGTTATAGGGACCACTGCAACAAGGACTGTGTGGTTCCAGCACAGAGCCCAGAGTCACTCGCTCAGCAAACATCTCCTTGCAGAACTGCCTTATCTTGCAGCTCTGGTAGGCACAGGGCATGCACAGCCTGGCATACCAAGGCAGACAGAGGGCAGGAGGGGCCTCAAGGAGCCTGTTGCCTTCTCTCTGTTGTGCCTTCACAAGAAATGATCCCTTTTCAAACCTCCTGTAGTGTCACTAAAAGTGCTCTGTCCAGCCAGAGGACTCCAGACCCACTGCTCCAGGAGCAAGGAGATGGGATAAGGACTCCAGACCCACTGCTCCAGGAGCAAGGAGATGGGATAAGGACTCCAGACCCACTGCTCCAGGAGCACCAGATGGGATGAGGACTCCAGACCCACTGCTCCAGGAGCAAGGAGATGGGATAAGGACTCCAGACCCACTGCTCCAGGAGCATGAGATGGGATGAGGACTCCAGACCCACTGCTCCAGGAGCAAGGAGATGGGATGAGGACTCCAGACCCACACTGCTCCAGGAGCAAGGAGATGGAATGAGGACTCCAGACCCACACTGCTGCAATGGCAATGACATGGGATAAGGACTCCAGACACACACTGCTCCAGGAGCAAGGAGATGGGACCAGGACTCCAGACCCACACTGCTCCAGGAGCAAGGAGATGGGCTGTCTGCTTCCCAAGCCACACAGCAGACTGCCTCAACTCCACAACCCACCTTACCCGCAGGTCACCAGCCTGCAAACAGGAGTGTTTAACAGCACGATGCTAATGTGTGAGAAAGCAATTCCTACACCCTTCCTGCCACAGCTGAAGCTAAAGGAGGAGACTGGGGAAGGAGGTCTTCCACCAATGCAATCCATCTCCCACCAGCTACTGGTCAGGGCTCCTGTTCTTCCCAGTGTCCTTGCTCCTTTTTTAGCTCCTCTGGAACCAAAGGGAGCCAGGTGGTTTATTTACACAGATTTCTGCACTAAGACACAGGGAGGTTTGTCCCCCACAAAGGACTCCCTGTTTACATTGTACCTCCCTCTGCTGTGTGGAGGGAGCTCTGGCAGTAGGAAGCTTGCATGCTCACGCACTGCAGGACTCCTGTGACTGACCAGTTCCTGTGCCACTTGGTCTGGGTGATCCTGCTGTGGCAGGGGGATTGGACTGGATGATCTTTTGAGGTCCCTTCCGATCCCTAGCACTCTGATTCTGTGAAATGATTCACTTACTCTTCCATGATTCACGTTCCTTAGCCTCTTCTTTTAACAAAAGGGTGGCCTGTTCCCTCTGGAAAATAAGACTCCACACTGCACACAGTCTCCAGGCTGGTTATCACTAACAATCAAACTGAAGAGCAGCAAGAGCATCACGTACTGTGTTCTGCTCCTCCTTTGCACACACGAGGGAAAGGCAGGGCTTTCTCCCATTGCCTTGCCAGCATCACTAACTGCTGCCCATGACGCCTAGAGTGGTTCACAGGCCATAGGACTAGGATCACAGACTCATCAGGGTTAGAGGGGTCCTCAAGAGATCAAGTCCAACCTGCCTCACAAAGCAGGGCTGCCTAGAGCACCCTGCACAGGGCTGCAGCCAGGGGGGATCTGAATGTCTCCAGAGCAGCAGACTCCACAGCCTCTCTGGGCAGCCTGGGCCAGGGCTTTAAGTTTCTTCCTTATTTCTAAAGGACACTGGGCACAGCTGTGTCACTGGGCACAGCTGGAAACAGTCTGCCTCCATCCTCCCTACAGCCACCCTGCAGAAAGATGGAAGGGTGGATAAGGATAAGGCCTCCTCTCTGTTTTCTCTTCTCAAGGCTAAACTCTCTCAACCTTTCTCCCAGTCATCTTCACTGCCTCCTGCTGGATTCTCTCCAGTAGTTCTCTGTCTCCCTTGAGCTGGAGAGCCCAGAACTGGACTCATGTGTGGCCTCACCAGGGCAGTGTAGAGGAGGGAGAATGACCTCTCTGTCATCCTCTGTGTGACCTCTACTGACCACACACTTCTTAATGCACCCCAGGATACCACTAGCCTTCTTGGCAACTAGGACACACTGTTGGCTCGTGGTCAGCTTGCCATCTACTGGAACTCCACAATCTTTCTCTCTCCAACAGCTCTACCCCTAACCTGTACAGATGCCTGGGGTTGTTCCTCCCGAGATGCAGGAGCCTACACTTGCTCCTGTTGAACCTCAGTAGGTTCCCCTTTGCCCAGGTCACACACTGGATGGCAGCAGATGCACCTGCTGTGTTAGCATCTCCTCCTGGCTTTGGATCATCTGCAGACTTGCTGAGGGTACCCTGTCAACCAAGACCAGACCCAGTCCTGACCCCTGGGGGACAGCACAGGTTTCCACCTTGATCCTGCACCCCTGATGGCTCTCTGAGCTCTGCCACTCAACCAGCTCTCAACCCAGCTCCCCATCCACTCATCCACCCCACCCTGCGTGATTTTCCTAATGAGGGTGTTAGGGGAGACGGTGTCTTTGATGAAGTCGAGGCAGACAACATCCACTGCTCTCCCCTCACCAGCTAATGGTCAGCTAATCCTAAATGCTACCAGAACTGCTGTGACAACCATGCAGCCTTCAAAGAAATCCAAGCAGGCCACACAGCAGTGGGCTACATGGTGCCAGCCCACACCCAGACGAGCAGAGGCAAAGCTGAAGCAGGCTTTCTGTCACAGACAGGTGTGAAACCTCCAGAGCCCGGCCTCACGAAAGGGCAGGGGGACCACGCACGAAGGTGCCGACAGCTGCAACAGGCGCTGCCAGCTATCAGTGGGAACATAAAGCAGGGCACAGGGTGGGACTTGACTTGTGCAAATATACCTAGGGAGGGCTGGTGAAGAAAGCAGGAGGTGGCACTTTGTGATCGCTCACCAAAGGGAGATGTAAACCAAGCCGCTGCGTACAGGCTGCAGACAGACGTCCTAACTCAACGAGACGTGGGGCTAAGCAAATACAGCCCTATCTGTGTAAATCTGCCTTGCCTTCATGTCAGTCAACACAGTGATGCCAGATGCTCTCCCAGCGAGGAGAAACAGTGCCAGAGGGATGTTTGGACTAGGTTTGCATCATTCTGAGCTGTATAAAACCTGAGCTGTAGCAAGTCCAGGAACAGCTGCAAGGGAAGATCATAGATAGAATCATCAGGGATCAGAAGGGACCTAGAAAGATCATCCAGTCCAATCCCCCTGGATCTAGGATCCAGGATCTAGGAGTTTAACCCCCACAACCACAGCCCTAGGATTTTGGAGCCATTCTCATCATGCACCAGGGTGCCAACGCTGCATCAGCTTCACCTACCCCATCCCTATGGGCAATCCCCAAGAGGGATCCCCCGAGACCCTGCTGCTGTGTGCCAGGCCGGGAGCCCCATAAAGGAGGTACCATGCTATGGTAAAAGCAAAGCCTGGTGTGCAAGGAGAAGCTGAAGAGTTCCCTTTCCTCTCCAGTCAGGACACTGCCTGTAACACCATGCCTGCAGGATGTAGGATGCTGGAGTATCCTCTGGAACCATGGAAGAGCAAGTTCAGCTTCATGAACACCAGTACAACAACTTGGCTCCATAATCTTTGCCAGGCAGAGCTTAAAGCTCTCTGAGGGAGTCGTGGCTCACTCTGGTTTTGTTCAGCACCAAACAACTCAGGATGGCAACGGTGTGGACACACAGGGCACTAATGGGACAAAACCAGACCTGAACGGACAAACCTGAGCCTGGAAGAAGGAAAAGTCCTCATCTAGTGGTTCATCTGCAGGCGATCAGTAACCGCGGGTGTACAAGAGGGGTCATCTGCTCTTCTGGCCTCTGAGGCAGAGAGAAGGACAAGCACTGCTGGCTGCTCAGGCATCCGTGCCTAGCAGCAACAGAGCAGCTCAACCTTCATACAACCCGATGATGTTAACAGAGACGGCTTAGCAAAGCTGATTAACCCGCCAGGGGTTTGTCTGTCCTCAGCTCCTCAGGGAACTGGGTCCTCTTGCAGAGCCTGCAGAGGACAGATGGCACCAACGTGTCTGGGAAGATCTTCCTCAGATGGTCTCTTCCCCATTTCATGAGAGCGGGCCAGCTCCAAGCTATTAGGTGTTTGCAGAACAGATGGCCAGCTGCTGGAGCTGCACACACGCCCCAAACTGGTGTTCCCAGCTCCAGCAATAGCAGCCAGGATACCCCTCAGATTGCCAGGTGAACAGACTCTCCACAGCAGAGGTGCCTTCTGCTCTGGGAGATCCAAGGGAAGAAAAGGCTGCGACTTTCTGGTGTAACCAGCAGAGGGGAACAGGAAGAAGAGGAGCTGCCCAGTTAAAACCGAGAGGCAGATACTGTAAATTTGCTGAGTGTCTCTCAAACGAAAAGCTCCCTCCCACTTCTCACATTAAAACTAACATTCTCTCTTAAAACCAGTCCTAACGAGCTGCTCCCGTTGCCCAGCTCCTCTTCAAACAGACACGCACCCTCCCCTATGAAGTAGAATAAATAGGAGCAAAGATTTGCAGCCAATCCCCCCCCAACCCTTTGGAAAGCACCCCGCAGAAGCCAGCACCCCGCTCCCACCCAGCGCAGAGGCAGCTGTGCTGTACAGTAGGACAGTTTCCAATGTTTTCCTTCTCTGTGCAGACGAGGGATTTCCTGTCCTCCATGGCAACAACCTTGCATTTACTGCAGGAGGGTCTGTGCCAACAATTTCCACAGCAGAATGAAAGATCTTAAAGCGCCACTGCCCGTTAGCCCATCGCTGCTTCGACTTGCTGATGTTTTCTACTCCCGGGGTCCAAACCTGCTCTGCTGAGGTTTGTGAGGGGGGGAATCTCTGCACTGCCCATGCAAGAGGAGTTGCTGGTTTCTAAAGCAGCAGGGATGGAAAGCTTTCTGAAGGATCATAGAATCCTTAGGGATTGGAAGAGACCTCAAAAGACCATCCAGTCCAATCCCCCTGTCACAGCAGGATCACCAAGTCGCACAGGAACACAGCCAGGCAGAGTCAAACACCACTACCTCCTCCTGTCAAGTCTCTGCACCCTCCAAAGGGCAAAACTGCTCTAACTAGGAATAGAACCCAGTTGAAAAGTGGTCCCCATCATGTAGGCAGCCCTGGATTTAGATGGTCAGCTACAAGCTTAGAAGTCACAACTGCCTCTCTCCTGAGAGGAGAGCACTTACTGGACCTGTGCTGGTCCAACGGATTCAAAGCCCAGCTGAGGTAAGCGAGTCCTCCCCTCCTCATCCCCTCTGAGTGGCCCTTCAAGCCTGCGTGCTTCCCCGCTCCAGGAGCACAGATTCAGAACAGTGACTTGGCAAAAAGCCCGTCTCCATTTTAGCCCGTCTCATGCCATTTTAGTGAGTTACATCAGCCTGGCGTGAGGCCACGCCAACATCAGGACCAGCCCAAGCGATGCAACAGGAACAAAACCAGGAGGGGAAGTGAGGCCATCCCCTTACAGCGGCAGCAAGCTCGTGATGAAAATACATTCATAGAATCATTAGGGATGGAAGGGACCTCAAAAGATCATCCAGTCCAATCCCTCTGCCACAGCAGGATCACCCAGACCAGGTTGCACAGGAACACAGCCAGGTGGGTCTGGAATGTCTCTAGAGAGGGAGACTCCACAACCCCCCTGAGCAGCCGGTTCCAGTGCTCCAGTACCCTCCCTGAAAAGGAGTTCCTTCTATTCATCGTTGTCTTACATCAAACTAGACAAGCTTACTTGACTAGAACATCTCTGCTAACCTGCTCGTTAACCTCTTCTGAACCAAATCACACCAGATCTGAAGTCTATTTCTGGGCTGAGCCACGTGTGCAGCCTGAACCCGTGCTGTCTTACAGAGCCAGGCTGGCTTTCTCTTCTTTCTGCTTTTAAAATACCTGAGAGAAATCAGACCAAAACTCCATCCAAACCACACCAGACACAACAAAGCAGTGTGTTGTTTTCAAAGCAGGCAGTAGGCTGGCATTAAACAGGAGCCTTACACTTCTTTTATCTTTATTTTATACCAGTGCAGTAGACAGAGGCATCTTCCTCACATAGAAGGGTTTTCAAGAACAGCAAACCAACAAGAAACAGGGAATAAAAATCCCTTAACTGATGGGGAAGAGTCCTACAGCCTTAACTGCACGTTGTAAGGATCACAGAATCTTTGAGGCTGGAAAAGATCTCTGAGCTCATCCAGCCCAGCCTGGGACCTAACATCACCACATCAGCCAGACCAGGGCACTAAGGACCACAGCCAGGCTGTCCTTCAACACCTCCAGATGCAGGGACTCCACCACTGCCCTGGGCAGGTGTCTGGATGTAGCCACTGCACTCTGAGTGCAGAGGGGAAGCTAAAACATCAGCAGAGAAGCACTCACAATGCATTTCCACCTCCCTGGGGCTTCACCCCTTTCTCTTGCAAAAAGTGCCCTTGCCAATTCCACTGCCAAGTCAAACAGCCCCACAAGAGAGAGCACTGGAAGTCCCTTACACCACACACGTCAGTACTCTGGAGCAGAGGCAGAACAGTCATGCTAGCAGTTACCACATCTCTACAGAGCAGCAGCAAACCACAGCCAAACTGAAATCACAGGCACTCCTTTGCCTGCTTCCAGGGCAGCAGGAGCACTGCTGTGACCGATCCCTAATGATTCTGTGATTTCAGAGCCAAGTTAAATGTCTCCCCCTGACAAAACCTCCCTGTGGAACAACAGGCAAGTTACCCCCTCCCACTCTACTGGAATTCCCTCTCCTGTACAAGAGGCATCGCTCTTGCTTGTCTGTTGAGGGTACAAAGCAGTCCTGGCAGGGATTATCTTTAGCACATGAATACAAAACCCCAGCTGAGCTGGACTCTGATCTCTGCTGGGCCTTCTCATTTGCTTTGCAATATAAAAAGTAAACAAAGCAAGGCTGAGCCCACACTGGGGCTCTGCCACTATTTAAGGTTTTCATAGCAGATGAGCCATAGTTTTCAGAAAACAGAGCTGCAGGCCCTGCAGCTGGAGCTGGGCTGCAAGCTGTGGAGTTCAAATGCATCCCTGGAGCCCGCATCCATTCACAGGCGCCCAGTAAGCTGCAAGTGGACAACTTCAAAATCCATTTCAGGTGTTCTGCTGTCACCAAGCAGTGATGCAGGTGTTTAAGAGAACAAGTAGAAGTAACTCTTAACTGCTCTCAGACATAGTAAGTGTTGGGATCATAGAATCATTAGGGAGCAGAAGGGATCTTGAAAGATCATCCAGTCCAACCCCCCTGCCACAGCAGGGTCACCGAGACCAAGTCGCACAGGAACACAGGAATGTCTCCAGAGAAGGAGACTCCACAGCCCCCCTGGGCAGCCTGTTCCAATGCTCTGGTACCCTTCCTGGGAAGAAGTTTCTTCTGATATTGATAGGGAACCTCCTCTGTTCCAGCTGGCACCCAGTGCCCTTGTCCTATCACCAGATGACCTTGAGAAGAGCCTGGCTCCATCCTCCTGACACCCATCCCTCATGTATTTATAGACATGAATGAGGTACCCCCTCAGCCTCCTCTTCTCCCAGCTCAAGAGACCCAGCCCCCTCAGCCTTTCCTCATCAGGGAGCTGTTCTACTTCCTTCATCTTCGTTGCTCTACGCTGGACACCCTCCTGCAGCTCTGATAGCAGGGAGGTACTGAAACCACATCCAACAGTGGGAACTTCACAGAGCTCTTTGCTTCACAGCATAAACAAGCAGCTCCTCCCAATCTTTTGAGAGAGACTGGCAGAAACTACAAAAAGCTGCTGAGAAAACCTCCCCAGCTCCATGTTTTGAGAACCTCAGGTTTGCTGTTATCAGAAGTGCAACACAAGCCTCCTCCAATTAAAGCACCAGTAATCATCCCAAGAGAAGTCAGACTGCAGCTGAACTTCTGCCCCCACTCAGGCCAGCGTGTTCAGGAGAGTTTCTCAGGCTTGTAAAGCTGTGGAGTCACTGTGGGAAACACAGACCCAGCAGCAACCAACATAAAGGGTCCACTCACAATGATTCCAGGCTGTCTCTACCCCAAAGGCACAGGAACTGTTCTCTACCTGATTTAGTACCACGAGTACTTGCATAAACCGAGGCAAACCACCTCTTTCTTGGTGTATCCTCACCTCTTAATTGTTCCCCTTTCTCTGGGTACCAGACCCTGGTGCAACAGGACACACTGTGAGCCCGTCTTATGTGACCAGGTAGGTTCCCATCTGCTGTTTTCCAGCACCCAGATACAGCCAACTCCCCAAGTACAATCCCCACATGTTTCACCCACCCCAAAGACACCCTCCTTTTAGTATGCTTGACCCTCTGCAAGCACCACACGAAAACTGCTGCCAGCTGCAGCCTCCTGCAACCAGCTATCCTGCTGCCTGCTTGCACTGTGATCCATGCCCATCTTATCTGTTAGCTCTGCTCCACCGGAGGCAGCCAGTCAGCCAGCCAGGTGCCTGCAGCATCCAATGACTCGGTTCTAGCTCTCCTTGCCTGCACCATCCCAACAGTCACCGTTCCTTCTCTGTAAGCAGAGATGTGTTGATGCTGTCTAAGGATGTGAATCAACTATTTAGTCTCATGTTGAGCACACGGCTGGATCGCTCAGGATCTGTGCTTCTGCGGGGAGGACAAAAAACATCTGCTCCTAAGATGGAAGAGAAAGCTGCACTCCAAACTTACCACGTGGAAAAGAGAGCGGTGTATCCTTCAACACCCCCCACAGCCCCGCAGCTGAGTGCTACTGCAAACGTTCTCCCTTGAAGGACAGTTTCTCTGTGCTATCTCCCACGAGATAGAGCACAGCACAGCACCAAGGGTCGAGGGGATTGCATTGTGTTTGCAATAGACTGGATTTGCATTGGGGGTTGGTTTTAGGGGAGGGGGCTCTTAGTAAGAGGCTTCAGTGTTGTAGACATTCTTACCAAGGCCGATTCAACCAGCATCTCTACAACACTCTATTCGAGAGAGGAAAACATGTTGGGTGAGTTAATCTGCTTGGAGTCTCTTCTGTAGACAGGTAGGACATGGAATCAGAAGCATGCAGACACCCAAGGCAGTGGGGAAGGAGCAGGGGAGGTGCACTGGAGCAGCCACTGCCCTGTGGTCTGTGGTGATAGAGCAGGCTGAGCCCTTGCAGCGCTTACTCAATCAATAGTAGGGCAGAATTCCATCCGCGTGCTGTGGAAGACGCCACGCTGGAGCAGGACACTGGTTCCAGAGAAGGCCATGACTCTGAGGGTGCTGAAGCAATCCGTTGCTGGGAAGACCTCAGAGCTTGGAAAAGACCCATGCTTGTGGGAGAAGTTAAGTGAAGGGTTGTCTCCTGTTGGAGGGCTGCCACACTGCAGCAGAGGAGGGCCGAGTTTTTCCCTTGAGGAAGAGGGAGCAGCACAAACATGGAACCATCTGGAACTGACCGCAAACTCCATTCCCTGTCCCCCTGCACAGACAGGAGAAGGAAGCAGCAAAGCTGGGACTGGGAATACAGGAGGGGTGAGGGGAAGGCATATTTAAGACCTGGTTGTATTTATCACTATCCCTCTGATTCAACTGCATCATTTTGGGTGAGTTTGCTTTTAAATTAAATGGATTTTGTATCCCCCAGCTCAAGTCTGATTCTTTCTCCAGGTTTACAATCGATGAGTGAGCCCTTCGCATCCTCTGTCTCAACCTTCAAGCCTTCTGTTGTGTTTTCTTCTCCCCATGCCACCAGAGGTGTTGGGAACGGGCAAGGGACTGTCCTGTGTCAGTGCTGGCTGGGTGGGCTCAGATCATGACTGGAACACTCCTCTGCTAATGACTGTGTTAAGAGAGTATTTCCTTGACTCCAGGGTGGAGATTACCTGCTGAGATGCTACTAGGAGAACCCCTTGTCCACTTCAGGCAAGGTGAGCTGGCTCAGCAGACACCTGCTATTTAAACTGTTGGAGCCAACGTGGCTGCATGTGACACACAGAACTAACCTCAGGACTTGTACTGCAGGGCAGTGGCACTTTTACCTCCAGGGAGCAGCAGCATCTACCTTAGAATCATGGAATCCTCAGGGATCAGAAGGGAACTCGGAAGATCAAGTCCAATCCCCCTGCCACAGCAGGATCACCTAGACCTTCATCAACACCAGAGCTGAATACTTAACAAACTTTAGTTCGCTTGATCAAAGAGTTTTCTCTGACTTCATTCAGACAGACATAGAGAAGCTGATGCCTGTGGTGCAGAGCTCTTCACATCAGTTACCAATCACAGTAACGAAGTGAACAATGCCTGTTCTCCAAAGCTTGTTTGCAACCCATAAACCACAGGAACAAGCTTGTGAAGATAAACTCCTTTACAGACATAATCAGCAAAGGTGCACTAGAGTTAATCCTCGTTCAGGACAGCTCTAAAGATCTGCTTTTACTCCCCTCAACCTCTTCCATGAAGTGGCAGGAGTACTTCTGGAAAACTTACTTTCATATTAACGATGAAGCGGTCTAGCATGCTGGCTTCTCTGTGCCATCTCTGTCCTGCAAAGGCTTTACTCACAGCCCTGCTACGAGAAAGTCAGTTCCAGTCACATTACATCTGGTACAGATTTCAGCCTACCCAGTCCTCAATCTATCAACCTTTGTCCAGCTGCCAGGGAAGGAGCTGGACTACTCAGCCACCTTCCCAGCACTTCCTTACAACCGAGCGTGAGCGCTGCGCAGTGAGTTACCAGCAGCTGTCTCAGCCTGCCACCCACTGGCCCACAGGCATGTGATCCGTGCTGTGACTAGTACTTTCTAAGGCAAACACATTTCAGACACTGAAGCTGCTCAAACAGCTGACAAAACAGCCTCCTTCTGAGCAAGAGTGAGCAGAGACTGCTTCACAGCCTCCTTGTCTTGTAGCTATAGTGAATTTACAACCGCCATAGCTACAACATCGCTGTGAAAGCCTAACTACATCCACTCCAACTCTCCCGTGTGTTTTTCATCTGATCAGATTAATACTTTAATCCAAGCCAAGCTATGTCAAGAATTTAGAGTGCAAACCACACAAGAGCAAACATGCAATGAAAAAGCTCTAGCAGAATGTTTATGTAAGGTCTCACATAGCTTCCAACACGCTGCTACCAGCAACGCGTGAAGTCCATGCTAGACTGCTTCAGGGACCTAAAGAGGTTTCGTGTTGATTCTAGCTGCGGCCTTTCTCGGGGCAAAATAAGAAAGGCCTTTAAACTGAAGGGAAACATAATCAGAGCTCAGCTTCTCCAGACTCAGCCCAAAGGTTCGGTTAACTCTGCAAGTTCCTTTCTGCATACTTGAGTCACAAAGACAGCCGACTCCTAGCGCTAGCTTCAGAAAGACCCAAAGTAGAGCATTTCACTGTGAGAGAGCATAAGGAAGATCACAGAATCACAGTGCTAGGGATTGGAAGGGACCTCAAAAGGTCATCCAGTCCAGTCCCCCTACCACAGCAGAAGCCCCTGGATCCAGTGGCACAGGAACAGTCCAGATGGGTTTTAAATGTCTCCAGAGAAGGAGACTCCACAATGCCCCTGGGCAGCCCTTTCCAAGGCTCTGTCACCCACACTGGGAAGAAGTTTCTTCTCCTCTGTTCCAGCTGACACCCAGTGCCCCTTGTCCTGTAATTGGGTGCCACTGAGCAGAGCCTGGCTCCTTCCTCCTGACACCTGCCCTTTCCGTAGTTATAAACATCAATAAGAACTGAGAGGCCCAGAACTGGACACAAGATTCCAGATGTAGTCTCACCAGGGCAGAGTAGAGGGGAAGGAGAGCCTCTCTTGATCTGCTAACACGAAGCAACAGTAACTACTGAGAATCAGCACAGGTTTCTCATCCTGACACACCAGCAGAGCTTAGGATAAAGCAGCCAGAAGTAAGGGCACAATTGGCTTCTCCTTTAAACGCCACACTGCCAGCATGACCTGTCAGCTTAGGATCACCAGCCCCAGCCAAGTGTTTATGTGGCTTCACAGTTGCAGGTGACTGTGGTGCTACCTACCAGCTCTCTTCTACACAGAGGCCACAGACCCAGAAGCAAAATACTTACGTGGCTGTTGCTGGACCTGAGCTGTTTGAGCAGAAGCTGAACTCCAAGATCCTTAATCACAAGCTAAAACTGTTTCTGATGGACAGAGGCAAAAGGAAGCAATTCAGACATTTTCAGTTAGAATACTGCAGGATGGTGTGGCCACTAAGCTGCTCGTTTTTCAGAGAGTTCTAAAAACAAAGAGCAAACCACCACAGAAAAATGAACTGCTGAACAGCCCTTAGATGCTGCTGCTGCTGAGCTGCCCATTCTCAAAGCTGCTCCGGTTGAAGCTGCTCCAGGCAGTCTGCCCAGCCCACTCCGAGCATGATAACAAGTTTAGTCACAAGACATTAAACAGGGCTCAGATACTCCTCTTGTTCAGAAAGCTGCCTCTGAAGGCTCTGGCTCACTGACCTATATCCACATAGACCAGATGATAGGCAGGCGGTAGAAGGGTGACCCTGGGGGATACATAGGCAGAGTTGCCTCAGCTGTGGAAGAACACACCCAGTTGTCGTACTGAATCAGTTGGACTTGTTGTGGACAAGGTCTCCACACAACAGCACTGTGCTCTTGTAGTTGAGAATGCCAATAGAATCCCAGGATGAAGAAGAGAGCAACCAGCAGATTAAGGGAGGTTCTTCTCCCTCTCTACTCTGCCCTAGTGAGGCCACATCTAAAATATTGTGTCCACTTCTGGGGTCCTTTGTTCAAGAGGGATAGAGATTTGATTGAGAGAGATCAACAGAGGGCCACAAGGATGATTAGGGGACTGGAACACCTGCCTCATGAGGAATGATAGAGATCTGGGACTTTGGGGCTTTTCAGCTCAGAGAGAAGGTTACAGAGGGACTTAATCCCTGTCTATAAACCCATGAGGGCTGGGTGTCAAGAAGAAAGAGGCCGTCTCTTCTCACTTGCACCCTGTGACAGGACAGGGGGCACTGGGTGTAAGCTGGAGCACAAGATGTTCCACCTCTATATGAGGAAAAAAAGCTAAGTGTTACAGAGCACTGGAAGGGGCTGCCCAAGGAGGCTGTGGAGTCTCTTCTGGGGACTTTCAAGACCCTTCTGGATGCATTCCTGTGTAACCTGTCTTAAGCTCTATGATCCTGCTTTAGCAGAGGGGTTAGATGCAATGACCCCTGGAGGTCCCTTCCAACCCCTAACAATCTGCCTATCTGTATGTAAATATTTATCTCTAGTGCTCCAAAGGAAAAGCTTCAGACCATGAATAGTTTGTGAGTAGTTCTATGCTTGAGCCCTGAGTTCATCATTTCACATCCCACACAAAGTCTCGCTGTATGACAACTTGTTGCATCAGACAACTTTATTTGCCGCATTGCCCAAGTGTACAAATACTGACTGCAGTTATAGAAATTCAAAATAGAGTGTAGTAGAAATCCGTCTGGGAAGTGGAATGTTAAGATATTTATAAAATTACTGTACTTCTACAAGTCAACTCCCACTGGCAAGTTTTAAATATATCAGGGCTATGAGAAAAATTACTTTATGATCCCACAAAAAAAGGAGTTCGTGTCCCAAAACATTTTCTGCTAGACAGTCAGTCAACAGCCAATCGAGTCCTTAACTCAGCGAGTCAAACGTATCAGGAGGTTAGGTCCAGCCAGGCAATTCATACGCACGTCTCGTTTCTACCAAGAAAGGCAGTCTAGCACTATCAACCTGTTTAAGTATTAGTCAAACTATTTCAGTGATAATATCTTAAGCTAATGACTTCAAGCCAAGAAGTTGCCCCTGGTCACCGAGTGCAAATGATGCTCTTGTCCCATTTTCAGAGTAAGGTGGCTTAGTTCTTGAACAGATCAATACAGCTTTGCAGGAGAGACACATTGTTCTGGAAAGGAAGAGAATTAGTTTCAGGTAAGTGTGACTTCAAAACTTGCTTTCCATAGTGAAGTGGCTTACAAAATAGTAGCCCCATCCCAGGATTAGGTAGCCTATGACAGTGCTGAAGAGCCTATACTGCTAAGACAGCATTAAAGCAGTAAACATCAAACTGCATTCTACCTTCTCTTACAGGACTGGAGCTGTGAGATTGAGTGTGGAAAGGAGAGGGGCAACAGACAGAAAAACAAAGTGGTCAAACTGAGCCATATTGTCAAGTCTTTTATGTCAAGTTCAAGCTCAACCCTGATGTAGTTCCCCTTTGGGTGTAGTCGCAGAATGGGAAATTACTTTCCTTGAAAAGAAGCTGAGGATGCACAGTCACCTCCTAAGACTTCATACCCTGTTCTCTGTGCTGAGTTAATACCCCTTAAAACCTGCATACACTCCTCTGCATTTAGCTGGCAGCACATGTAGCAGCCTACTTCAAATCTGCTCTGTAAAGCTTGGCAGACACTGCTACAGAGCCAGTGACCCCCCCCCTTGCTGACAAGCCAAGTGAGAGGGGATGACAGCTACATCACAAGCTGCAGGATGTAGCTCCTCACAGCACTCAGTAACACTTGAAGCAGCAGCCAACTCTAGTTGCAGGAGGGGTCAAACCCTACAAATGAGGATGTGTGATGGAAACTGTTGTGTACTACCTGCAAACTTGAAACTTCTCGCTTGCAGGGCGAGAGGGTGATGTCCTAGGAGTGACAGGTTGAAAACAGCCTTTCTTGCACAGGGCAGGTAAGACTGTCACCATATACACTGCACCTACAGCTTTTCCCTTACTTGCCCCTCTTCAGATCTCAGCTGAAGAGCCTAGCTGTTATGTCTTACAATCCCTAGTCTGAAAGGGAACTCAGATTCCTTAAGCACGGCATTCATGGCTCTCAAACTGTGCCTATTGGATTCCCAACACCAGAACACACCTTCGCATGTTTTATTTCCAGCTCTGCCATTTCAATTAGGTTTTTCCTGAATGCTGCTATTCTCTTCTGTTTGAAGCTCATCAGTTCTGTAGGGAAGAGATAACAACAGCTAAGACACGTACAAACAGACTGGAGTTTCGGTGATGCTCCTTGCCTTTCACGAGTGCTGCCGCACAGCTCTAGTTATAGTATTTGACTTAGGGAAAGATTCAAGAGTTAGTCTTGGTCTTTCTAGCCAGGGGCACATTTGTTGCATGCCAGACATCTTGGTGATGAAACAGCTTGTTTGTGACAGGAAGATTTTGTAGGAAGACAACTGGAGTGAAATAGAAGTAAGCCACACAAGCTCTGAGAGCAAAGAGCATTGAAAAAGCAAGAATGTCAAGGGATCAGCATGTGCACCACACACTGGTTTATATTGTTCAAAGGAATTTACTGAGAACCAGTGTTTGAGGCACTCAACTCTAGTGGGACAGAGCAAAAGACTGCACAGTTCTCAGATAAACAGAGCTATACCTTCGAATGGAGGCTGAGATCAAAAGTTCAGACTAGAAAGACGACACAGGGCCTATAATTAAGATTCATCTCGTACTGACACTGCTCTGCTTCATACCACCATTCCTAAAAACGTTTTCTTGCATTAATTTTACAGGCATCTGCACTGCCCTTGGGATGTTCAGGCTGCTTGTGCAGGGGCAGTGCTCAGAAGCCTTCAGTAGTTCCAGTCAGGTGATGGCCTAGACTGCATTAAGACCTCCCCTTCAGCAGAAGTAAGAGAGCAAAACCTGTTTTACCTTGTTTTGCAGATTCTGAAATCTTCTCAAACTTCTGACAGCAGTCCTGTTGGTGTGCCTCAGCCAGCCTGACATCCTTGCTCTTCAATCTGGCTTTATCTAGAGCTTTGTTTGAGTTTTCATAGTCAACAAGAGCTCGCGTACGTCTGTACAGAAGATCCTGAAAGACAACAAACAGTGCAAAACCTTAGGGGGACAACTTACAAAACCGAGTTGACAGCTACCTTATCAGCAGGAGGCTTTGCTTCTTAAAGTGCCAGATTCTGCTTCTTTCAAGAAGCTATTACAGCACATGAAGTTCTTAGCAACAGGAGTCTCTCACCAGTGCAGCATCAAGCTTTCAGGACAGGCTTCTTTAAGACACAAATGGCTAACAGCTGCTGCAGGCATTGCTTTTGCCTTAAAACAGATTTATCCTCTATCAAGGTGGGCCTCTCTACTAAGAGGGAATAAGCACTTCCCGATTTCCTTTAGTCTGCTTCTAGTAAGGGATACACTGTCCTGTCACAAACAACTTCTAGTGTGACTGAAGCACTATACTGACGAACAAGTGAGCAGCAGTGCAGGTCTCAGCATCAATTCCTCTCTAATCCATCCACAGTATTAGTCCTGATATCTAAACAGCAGTACATCACACTGAGTGAAAGTTCTGGGGTACCTGACATTAGAAGTATAACACTACATAAAGAGGCCCATCAGGTTATAGCTAGGTACCACTGCCCAGCACTAACACCTCTCTTGCCAAGTCAAGTATCAATTAGAGCTACTGGCCAAGGTTTTTGCCTTACATCAAACTATCGTCTTGGAAGCCCAGGTTCCAATAGCCTTCACAAAGTACTTTAGTAGTTGGGATTTACTTCAGGACTTCTAATTAGCCATCACAGGATTTACTGACAGGTCAGGAGTATTCAGACAGAGGAAGGGTTAGAATGCTGCTGCAGATTCAGTTTGCTTTAACTTACAGAGGTTTAGAGTTCTCCCTCTCTACATGCCAAACTTGTCTGAGTTCTTAAACAGCCCTTCTGTAAGAGGGATGGAATACAACTAATACACAGTTTCTATGTTCTGTTGTGGTTTAGGAGTGCCAGGTTTTGTAAGCAAAATACAGGTCCACCTGTCTCCTTAAAGCACAAAGAATACCACGAGTGAGTTGTGATACCCATAATAAAGCTAAGTCTCAGAAAAGCACAGTTCTCACCTTAGCAGCTTCTATGTTGAGCATGTAATACCTCAACAGTTCAGACAGCTTCAAGTCTTCATCAGATGAAACTCTGCTCTCTACCTTCTGCAGAAAAGATTGGGCAGTTGGCATGTGACAAGAAAGAGCAACATTCAGGTTTATTCAATCAACAGCTAGACCCAGATTCTTTTCTCCTTGCTCCCCAAAAGCTTCTCTTACCCTGAGTTTCTCAAAGAGCTCAGCAACTTTCAACAAGTACCTAGGAAGAAAAAGAAGTATAAATACAGTTCAGATACTTCTTACTCTGGTAAATGCCAGGATCAACTGGCAGGAACCCAAAAAGCTGGAGGCTGGAGTTTAGTCCTGCATGCAGACCCAGAGAAGGGCTACATGTCATACATAACTCAGGTCTAGGCACAGACCTGGACAAAAGGTTCCATGCAAGAGGTGCTAGATTCCAGACTAACAGACTAGCACAGCTGAGCAGCTAGGCAATAAAGTAACAACACTGATCTCCAAAGCATGAGGGTCTTAGAGACTGTTGTGTTTTTTGCAGGGTACAGATATCATTACAGAGACATTTCCTGCTGCTAGCCCCCAGGAGAAATTGTCTTCTTATTGAGCTGTATACTTAGTTTTAACAAGGTCTTGGTAAATTGATAGCAAAGTTTAGAGAGGTGGAAGAATTCATCTCAGAAAGGCAACGAGTTTTCCATAGCTTAAAAAGCCCTACTATTCTGGAACTTCAAATATGTAGAACATAATATAGCCCCAATACAAGCTGTGTTTGCATTTAATTGCCCATTATTTCCCCTCGTTATTCCTCCAGGCATTTGTGACCTGAAAAAATTCAAATTTCAATGTCACAATTCCTCACAATTCGAGAAACTCCAACCAGCTATGACTCAATCCTCTGGATTCTACAGGATGAGCATGAGATTTCCAGACTCAGAGTGCATTTATTAACAGTTGCAATTGCTTACTTTCTGATAACTGTAGGTTCTTCTAATGCCAGGCTGTTCAAGCAAGCTGATGCATAAATATAGTCATCTGCAACATCTGCAAGAACAAGACAAGGTTTTCAGGTTGAAATCAGCAAGACTGCAATATCTTTAGAGAAGTCTTTGAAAAGATTCACTTTTATGAGATCTTGTCATCTTATCTGCTTTTGCACACGCATCCTTGATTCTGTTGTAGTAGTTTACAAGAAAAGTCTTCTCTTGCTCAAAAAAGTCTTCTACTTCCTGAAAGAGATTACAACCTGTTAAGGCTGTTGTATTACTGCAGAATGCAAGCTCTACCTTGTTTTGGGAAGGGCTGAAGAAATAACTATCCCCATCTCAGCATCATGCCCATCAATCTCTGCTGAAGAGCTGAGTTCAAGACAAAGTCCTGAGCCAAGAGTCTGACAAACCAAGTCATCTGAAAAATGTCTTTTTCATAATGAAGCGAAGATGGACTTGCCATTCAACTATTCAGTACTGCAGACTGGCTGAAGCAACCAGTAAGTCAGTATCAGACAGCCCTTCAGGCTGTCAACTGCTGCAACTATTTTCCTGAGACCTACAGATCACAAAGCAGTTCACAGCCACTCTGAATATTGCATGCCCGTGTTTCATGGTTCTTAATGTATCATGACATAGTGTTTAGGACAGCAAGTCTATTAGAAACAGCTACCATGGCAACATGATAGAAAATCTGAAGCTGGACCAGTTACAGGAGTCTGCTATTTGATCTTGTCAGATACACTTCAGATACACTTCAACTTCTATCAGTCTGGTGCAAGCAGCAACCTATAAATCAAGTCTGCTCAGGGCCCAAAAGCAGACAGAAGCCACAAGCACAATTGCTGAAGCGGTCATTTCATTTCTTCCTCCCCACCAGTATCGGGTGTTAAGGCAACTCTTCTGCATCCACCAGAAACTTTACAGATACACTTCAACTTCTATCAGCCTAAAACTCCAATGTTGCCTTTCTAGAAAAGTCAGGCTACTCTACCCAGCTTGGGACAGCAGTGACAAGGAAGGTCAGCATTAGCAACTGAGCATCAGACATATCAAGCCTGAAGCAGACTTCACTAACTTCCCTGGAAAAGGAAGCACTCAAGAGAAGAGTAAGAGGTAAAGCAGCTACTTTACCTTGACTCCAGAGAAGAGGACTTCATCAGCACTCTTTACCACGCTTTTTAAAAAGCCACCAAACATCTCTTTCGTGTTTTTCCTGCGCACGCTCAGCTGCAAGAGACATCAGGCCAGCTTAAGTTATTCCGAGGGGAAAAGTGACTGTGACACTCAGTATCAGCAACATAATTTCTATCTAACATGACAGAACAGGCTCCCCTTAACAGTTCTAAAGGCAGTATAAAGATGGCCTGTGGAACAAGTGGTTTGACTAAAAGGTGTTCAACTAGTCTGTGCCACAGATTTTTCCATTATTAGAAACAGCTCAGCTGCTCCTTACGCATCTTGGAGCGGCATCTCTCACGTACAGTTAGGTGTGACAAAAGATGCAGCACTAACACTAATACCCCTCTGTTCTTCCATGTTAGGACCATGCGACACGCAGCACAGGTACACCTGTGACTGTACTTGTCCCCAAGATAGTGTTTGCTGATGACACTGAACTAGAGTGAAGCCAGCACACTGGAGGGAATGGAGGCCATCCAGAGCATCCTTGCCAGGCTCAAGAAGTAGGCTGGTGCAAACTGCACGGAGTTCAACAAGGGCAAGTGCAAGGTTCTGCACCTAGGTTGAGGCAATCCCATGCAGTTGGGGAGCAGAAAAGGTTGAGTACAGGCCTGAGAAGAACTTTGGGGTGGGCCAGACATTTAACAGGAGCCATCAACATGCATTTGCAGCCCAGAAAGCCAACCAGTCTTGGGCTGCAGCAAAAGAAGCATGGACACTCGGTCAATGGAGATGATTCTCCCTGTCTCCTCTGTAGTTGTGAGACTCCACCTGTAGTACTTCGTCCAGTTCTGGAGTCCCCAACATAAGGAGGACAGATTGCTCCTGATATGAGTCCAGAGGAGAGCAACTCAAATGACCAGAGGGCTGGAACACCTCCCCGACGAGGACAGGAGGTGGGGTTGTTGGGGTTGTTCAGCCTGATGAAGAGGAGGCTCCCAGGTGACCTTAGAGCAGCTTTCCAATCTCTGAAGGGGGCTACAAGAAAGCTTTTCACATGGGTGGTAGCAAGAGGACAAGGGGAAAGGGTTACAGACTTGAGTGGGGTTGGACATGAGGATCCCTTTTCTGTGAGGGTGCTGAGATGCTGGAAAAGGTTGCCCAAGGCAGTTCTGGCTGCCCCATATGTGGCAGCACTCAAGCAAGGTTGGATGGGGCCCTGAGTAACCTGAACAAGTGAAGCTGTCGCTGTCTGTGCAAGGGGGTTGGAACTAGATGACATTTAAGATCCCTTCCAACCTTGACCATCCTAGGATTCTGTAACACACAAAGCTGACTTCCTAAAACAACTTGACTAGATTTAAAGACTACGAAACTGGTGGCAGAAGAAGGTCTAAAGGTCACACTTTCACCCTTTAATCATCCCCCAGAAATACTCAAGGCCTTCAACAGCATCAATGTTTGCTTGCTGATGTTGCACCTGGGTTGACGCATCATTGTGACCATACCCAGGAACAGTGACTGCACTTCTAATATCTTGCCTTACTTGGAAAGGATTTTTAAGAGTGCCTTACATCCTGGTCATACTCCAGAAAAACATGAAAATTGCGATCTTTGCTGAGCACAGGATGAGAAGAAATCCGCTGAAGGAAGATTTCATGTGATGATACAGTCTTCTTGAAGACAGCGAGGTATTCACTGAAAGGAAAGAACAGACTGAAATCCTCTCTTGTGCTGCCCTCTTCAATATACAAAGAATTGCTTTAAGCTTATCCATTGAAATTATTCAATAGCAAGCTCCTGGAACAGCTAGCTAGTGATAGAGAAGCTATTTTCAATCTCTGTAGCTAGGAACTTTCCAGTTTGAGCGGAACTTCTGGCAACTACCCAGCTCCAGGTCTTTAAAGATTACACAGCAGCAGACACCCTTCAAGAGTCACATTCAGTCTACTTACGCTTCTAGCTCTTGCTTCATTTTGGCAAACTCTTCTTTTGTCATAGACACTTCTCCTTCCCCCAGCTTCTGCATCTTTTCTCTGGGACCATCGAAGTCAGGCTTTGAAGGTGCAGGAGGTATCTAGCCAAGGAATTGGTTACTGATAGATGCTAGCAAACAAAGTCTTAAAAAATCACTTCTAGCCTTACTTGAAAGAAGTCCCTTTTGCCTTGCCATGGCAAGCCAGCATGGCTCTGTATCCAGGAATTCTACAGGCATGTCAGTGTCTAGGTCCCTGCTTGTCCCTACCAGCTCTGTACAACCCTTGTTCCAGGAGGGAAGCCAACCAGGAAGAATAGCCAGTCATCTTCTGTGACTCACAAGGCCTCCTAAAGCCTCATTTAGAAAAGAGAGATTCTATTTAGAGTATTTCACAATCATCTTCAAGGAATTATTAATGCCACTACAGAGCCAGGGACTGTCAGAGCATCAGATATTGGAACAGGCTGTCCAAGGAGGTGGTTAAACCCTCCCTGGATGTGTTTAGAAGTCACATTGATACAGAGCTTAGGTACACTGTTTAGCAGTGGGCTTGATACAATTAGGTTAGTGGTTGGACTCAGTGATCTTGAAGGTCTAAACCAGTCTATGATCAATCTTTTGCTGCTCCAATCCGCATGGGAAGTGAATATGGCCCTGTAATACTAAGATCTTTAGGAAGTAAGGCAAAAGGAAACAGAATACCCGATCATAAAAAACTAGTAACACTGAAAAAGCAGACTCATGCCCTGACTAGCATGCACTGTAAATCACTACAGTCCTTAGAATTACAATTTTAATGAATACTTACAATGAGTCCTGCATATTCTTCAGTTTCAGTGAGTGTATCATGCAGCCACACAAAGTCTTCATGCTGCCTTGTAACTGAAAACTCAGAGCTTTGAAAAGCTGGCAGAGTAGTCTGGAAGAGAAGATATAGAAGCCCTACTGTTTTGTAAATTAGTGCTTTTAGAAACAGTTCTGTCTGTTTCCCAAGGAAGCTATTTTGCCTACTCAGAGCCTCGCCTACTCCCTTTTAGTTGAGCTGGCATTCATTTGTGAGCCTTACTACTATTTAAAGGAAAGGCACTGTTGTGGAAGAGCATTCATGCAGTTTTTGTGAATTTTCACAGTAGCTGGTTTCCCCAGCCCCCAGTTTTCTGATGTCAAGCAAAGCCACTCCAGTGCATCAGCTACCTCATCTCTATTTAGAGAGTGTTTAAGTCTTAAAAATCTGAGACTTGTGCATACACACACCTTCTGGCCACCTTAATGTGGCAAGCCTACATCTAAATAGATTTCCTTCATTGCCAAGCCCTTCTTCACAGGGACTGGGACAGGTTGGATCAATGGGTTAAGGCCAATTGTCTGAGGGACAAGGAGGCCAAAGTGCTGAGTCCTGCATTTCAGTCACAACAACCCCAGGCAACGCTACAGGCTGGGGGATGAGTGGCTCAAAAGATGCCCAGCAGAAAAGGACCTGGGGGTGCTGGGATCAGGAAGAACATGGTCAGCAGGAGAACAGAAGTTCTTGTGCCCTTGTACTCAGCCCTTGGGAGGCCTTATCTCAAGTACTGTGTTCAGGTCTGGGCCCCTCATTATAGGAAAGACATGCTGGAACGGGTCCAGAACACAGTTAACAAGCTCATGAAGGGTTTAAGAGAACCAGCTGTATGAGGAGANAATACAGACAACTTGTATAGTGTTTATAAAGCCCCTTTTCTAACCCCCAATCTTACCTTAGTATGCACAGTGAACTTCACTCTGTCCTTTTCACTTAGGGCATCAGGTATATCAATTTGGAGAGAAGGATCGACGTTCAGGTCTACAGACACAGACCTCAGCTGCAAGAGAATTCACACCGTAAGCCTTAGTCAAGCACCATAGAAACTAATGCCACCACATCTACTATGGCAGGAGGGTTGGAACTAGATAATCTTTCAAGTCCCTTGCAACTTAAGCCATGCTGTGATTCTATGAAACATCTGACTTGCCTTCCCAGTGCTTCAGACAGGCCTCAAACAGGGCCAGCATCTCCTTCAGGGACTGACTACAACACCCAGACTGTAATAGAATCACAGAATCCTTTATTTCAGCCATACTTAAACTTGTCCAGAGCAATGGAATAGCATCTTAATTGACAATGCTCTTGGATAAACACCTCTAACCCTCTCAAGTCAGTGTCCTACTGAAATTCCTCAGAAGTACAGAGCTTTCTGACTCAGAGGCTCTGATGTTCGATGTGCCTTTCTGTTCTGGGAAGCAAGCGGTACAATTCAGTATAGCCACACCCCACCTCTCCCTCAGTTTGCTGTTTGAACTTCCTTTATCAAGTTGTACTTTACTGCTTACACCCAACCAACCATTGAAGACAAATGGTCTCAATTCCCTGACCTCAGAAATAAGCAAGAAGAGTTCGGGCATAGATGAATGCATGTATTCAGTTCTTAGATCAAGTAGAGTCATTCATTTAGATACCAAGAACAGGTGTTTACCAGTCACTGGACACCAGTGACCACCAGCTTCAACTGTTTGCTGTGCAAAAGCACGACTATCACACTCTGGTGGTTCCCATGCTATGAAAGCCAGCTTCTAAGAGGTCCTCCAGTGCTGCAGCCTAAGCAACCACTCTTCTTTTCTTCATAAAGGAGAAATCACAAGAAGCCAAGGTCACAACACAGCAAGTTTGCTGAAGAGTGATCCTCAGAGCCAAACTGAATCCCAAGGTTATTTTTTAGAGAGAGTTCTGAACACCTCCACACAAAAGCAAGCTAGAGAACTAGGCCATGACTGATATCATTTCACTGTCCTGTAACATGCCAGTGCACAGACAGCCACCAGCCAGGAGCTTGCCCCCTGCACTTAGCATCTGCTGAGCACAAGTTCCAGCATAGAAACTCATAAGCAAGTGGTGCTCCACAAGATCTGAGAATACTGTCACATCAAACAGTGTGAATGCTGCCTCAATCACATCAGACAACCTGAATGCTGCCCCAAGCTTCTGTTAAGCTGTATTAGAGCTGGTGAGAAGTTGCCCTCTATGAATGAAGCTTTGCTTCCAAAAGGTTTGGAGACTCCCTCACCACCCCAGTCTGGGCAGCAGCATACTGCAGCTCTGGTTTGGTAGCTGACAAGGCTCTCTAAGCTGGCCATAGAGAACACAGCTGTCGGGTGAGCATTTACTTGCCTCTATCCAGCCTGCCCATCTAGGCTCCTACTAGCAGTGACGGTTACTGCTATCCTCCGTGCTCAGTCTCTCGTGTCTAAGGAAGGAATGACCCAGTCACTGCAGCCTCATCCTTCCAGTCAGCTGAATTTACTTCTATCTGCTGAATACTAGTTGTTAGCAAGAACTAGAAGGAGGTGGGTACAACATACACCTCCTCATGCCTCATGAGTACAGTGCAGCACACTGAATTTCCCATTCTGACTTGTCTAGCACAGAAGGCTTTATCCCATCTCGTTTCAAGTACTGCCCTGACAACAGGCAAAGATGCTGAGCGTGCCCTGGAAAACAGTCCCTAGCTATCCCAGCACTGCTGGTGTCCAAATGAACATGGTGGGACTCCCAACACTACAGGGGCTCAGTGAAAGCACTGTCACATCTCTGCAGTCATCCACAGGACAGATTACTATATTCCCCACAGGTATGTGATTCTCATACTTGCTAGGAAGGCACAGATTAAAGGCCTCAAAGGTTCAGAGGTCACTGACCCTGACTTATGGAGTGGCTACCACATTCAAACACCAGAGGAAGGACAGGCAGAAGGCCACCACTCAGACCTTATTTTCACCAGGAGTACAGCTTGCTCTCTGTTGCCAGCTGAATGAAAGGCAAGTCAGTCACTGCTCCCCAGACAGATAACACTAGCAGGTCAAAGCAGTCATATGCAGACCACAGTGTTTTGCATCCTGCTTACTTATCTTTACTGTCCAAACAGGATCAGCAGTGCTAACAATATGAACTGCTGAGTCTGGAGAGTATGATAAGCCAAAGGAAACTGCTTCCTCTCAGCTAAACTAAGGAAAGGATTTCACAAATCAGCCAGTTCTGAATTTGTGACGTTTCTTTTTAAGTCTTGTGGAGAAGAAACCTGTGATTACATATTGCTTGCATACCCCTTTATACTTGGTACTTACCTGTACAAGAGATGGGCAAGCAGAGACAATTGATAGTACTACTTCGTCAGATAAAAGCAGTCCACATGCCAAGGGTGTTACTCTGCTGCACCAGCACCATGAACTCGAGGCAATGAGGCAGGAACACATAACCTACAGCTTCAACAATCCCCAGAAATGCTATTGCAGGGGAGTTTATTGCCCCAGCAGGGCCTTAGTTAGACAGAAGTGACTGGGAGCAAGCAGCACAGTAGTATTAATCTGTTAACTCCAGAGCAGTATTGCTACACATTTAGCCCAGAGTGCAAGACAGCCCAGAAACAGGGCAAGAGGCAAGAACATTTCTCTATACAGTGGTAGCATTCTGTCCCTCAGGACTACATGAAGCCACTTGCTAGAAGAACAGTCTTGCATCTCCCCCACCCTAAACATCTGCTGTAAATGTGCATGACCCAGCCTATTCTGATAGGCCACTGTAGGCTCACGAAGTATTTATCGCTGTTTGAAGACAGCACCGGTTACACCTCTAGCTTTCTTGAGTCCAGTCTTCAGTGATGGACCATATGAAACAGACAATCCTAAAAACACTCGTCTGCCCTAGCCCCGTGAAGGTCAGTGTGGACTCATAGCATCAGGCCAGAGACCTTTAGAATTACACAATCATGGTGCAAGGCTTAGACTACAAAGAGAACATTCATATTGCCTGATTTCAGGAAGACAGAGTACTTTGTTTCCCTACAGAGTGCTAAAGCAGCATTTCTCCAAACTGGAAGTAAGACGCTCCTCTCTTGTTACCACAGCTCTATAAAGCTCTAACTCAGTGAGTGCCTAAAGCAGATGTCCCCTACCAACCCCCAATCAACACAAGCATCTGCTCCTGCAGCATCAGCAGCTTGTTATTTAGTACCTTTCATTCCATCAGCCTTCCTACACCCATCCTACAAAAAGGAATGAAGACCAACTTGCTTATGATCACATGAAGGCTGTGCAGAGTAAAGGAGTTAAACTTCCATCTCCATGCCCTAGGGTTGTTGTTCCTTTATCAGAACCCAACCCAAGGCCTTCCCAGAAAGCCACTCCATCTTAGCTCTCTTGTCTGGCAGCTCCTTCATATCTTGAGGCATTTCTCTGCTTATGATGCCATTGCTTCTTCCTTGCACTCCAGGCAGTGGACAAGAGAACTGAGGTTTCCCAGTTCCAGTCACCAAAAAGCAGTCTGTCACCCCACACCCTTGAGTAGCTATAATCCCACTTCACTGGCTGTTATTATTCCTCACTTGTAGCAGATTCCCCAAGAACTACAGGGGATGGTGACTCCTGAAGCAGCCACAGTGCAGAAAGAGCTGGATTGGGCAGCCAAGTGAAACACTCTTCTATACCCAGCCATAACACCTTCACTTTCACCTCTCATTTCCCTTTCTGAGAAAAGTCTTCAATGCTTCTGCTTGGCAATGAACTGCAGCAACTGTTACAGCTGTACTCTGGTCTGATGCCTTCTACTTACAGGCTTGTGCCTCTTCACTGATTTGTATTGGGGTCCTCAGGCTTTCTTGAGAAAGTAGTCTTCCTGTAAAGATACTGAATAAATTACTAATAAGGACAGTAAAGATACTGTCCACCACAACTGTCTGACGTAGAAGTTGGAACAGGTCATTAGGCAGAACCCTCCAGAAACACAGTCATCATCATATTGATTAGTGTTTCTAGGCTTCAAGACCAGAAGACCAAAAATAGGGATTATGGTTCTAATGAGGGCACTATGGTAATCACCTGATCTGGAAGCTCAGGAAACAGCAGAGAACATGACTGTTAACAATCCAGGTAGAGTTTTGCAGCATTTGCTTTTTTATCTATTGCACAGAGATGCTAAAGCAAACAAACAACAGAGTTGCATAATTTAAGTGCAATCCATCGATGCCTATCGGCTACCCAGGCTTCAGCCTGATGGACATTACTTCCTGATCAGGAGTCAACCGATACAAACACATCTTCATGCTTGAAGAAAAAGCCCTCCGTTGCTCAGTTCTGTTGAGTGCACTGAACTGTTGCTTCTAGAAGTTGCCTCCTCTGCAGTTTCAGCAGTAGTTCTAGATGACTGATGTTACTTCTGCATTCTAACAAAAGAATCTGCCAGCACAAGCAACTGTGTACAACATCCAGTTGTTACCGAAATAACAATCTACATTTGTGCTCAGTCAAATTAATCCATGGGTTTTCTACAGAGCCATCTCCCAAAAGACCAAGCCCTTCCAGAAGCATTTCCACGTCACAGAGCTTTCTGCTTAATGTCAGCTACCTTCTAAAAACTTCTCTCACTGATCACCTCCCTGCTGTCATTTAAGCAACAGCCATAAACAGGACTTGAGTAGTAATTACATCTGCCACGACCCAGAATCCATTACATTTTACAGAGTAGTCTAATTAAACCACTTTAAGTGCTCCCCAGAGAGCACTAAAAGATCATGATGTTTTCTGGCAGTTAATACAGACTCTACAATTCCAGAGGGCTTTATTTCAACACTCAGGAGTTAACCAGCAGATTGCAGAGCAAGTGACCGGCAGGTATTAGTTGCATTAGTTGCTGGAATGAACATCCCATCACATTCAGCACAGGTAGCATAAGTTGGATTTTAATCAAGACATGGAAAAATACATCTGAAAGTACACTGCACACACGCAGCAAAGTAGCTATGAAGCTTTGATTTTGCAGCCTTCATTGACAGACTTGCTGTTAACACTGACACTGAGCCAAGGCAGTGCTGAAGTAGTGAGCCCAAAGTACACATAACCACAAAAATTGACCCAATCTTCCTGCATGCAGCCTTCATGCTGCTATTCAGCTACAGAAAGTGCTTTCCCAAAGCTATGACAGTGCAGAACTCTAGTAATGCGATGGTTTAATTACTTTTCTTAAAGCAGAGATAAAGAGGGAAAACTAGTTCATTCTACTCACATTGAAAAGGCATTTTTCAAGTAAGCAGAGTGCAGCCTTTATCAACAGAGCACCTGTTGCCACTGGCAGTGCCACAGGCTGGCCTGATCACTTGGTTCTCCTGTTAGAATAATCTCTGCATCACTCTGCAGAAATGAAACAATCCTCTTTAAAGAGGGAAGAGGCTGTAAGAGGATGCTGTCAACATTCAAGGATCCCATATTCCAAGCAAAAACCTAACTCACCTTGCTCTACCAAGCAGAACCCACTGTTCCATCAGCAAAAGGGGTCAAGCAACATCCGTGTCAATGCAGGCCTAGCCCACTCTGCTGTGGCAGCCGATGGCCAAGCACTTTCAGCCCACGTGCCTCCTGTGGCAAGAAGCGTGTCTAAGTGCAATCATGCAACAGAAGCAAACCCCTAAGCAACTGTCAGCATCTACAGAAACAGCTTGCTAACCTCCTGCAGCAAGGCCCGAGCTGGTGGTAGAGTCACTCATCAGTACAATTTCCTGGTGCTCTCTTCACCTTCCATGTACTTCATATTATTAACCCAAAGGACTGGGCCTGCTTTATGGAGCCCATATATCCTTAGCAGTACATTATCCTTATCCAGCAGCTTTCACCTTGCTAGCTGTTCATCTCCCCTTTCACTTTAGTACCCAGCAGCACACAGAACCAGTTTTCTTGCAAAGCACAAGCAAAATCTAGTGGGCCTTCATTCTTCCAAAAACTATGTAGCAGAAGCTGTCCAGCACCAAGCACCACTTCAGGAGCAATAACAGCAACTCCCAGAGTATGACTTGGACTTCCACTACCTGTTCTGAGGGGCTACCAGTCAGTTAAGTTAGAATAACTGCAGGCTGGAGCCTGACATAAGAAATGCCAGGGTATTTGCACAACTAGCTTGGCAGCTTCACTTTCTGAAGTGCCTTTTCCTCCCCATGACAGATTACACTATCCTTCCCAATGTACTTCCAGTCACCCTTATCCTACCCTCCCCCTTCCTCTTCCTATACATCCTGATCCTCTCCTGCTTCGCTTCACCACCTCAGAGTCGGAAGTTTAGTTCATACTTATCAATTCCTATTCAAGGTCAATCCCTACTGAAGCTCCCTTTATAGGCACAGGCTTTTATCTACTGGCCACATGCCAGTCTCATGTTGCCCTTTCCCTACCTAAACAAAAACAGACAAACCAGGAGTGTTTCTATCATCTCCCCTGCTGCTGGAATCCTAAGACAGCCCTACTACCTGAAACAACCTAGTTAATCTTTGGCCATTGAGCATTAGAGTTTAAAGACACTTCAGCCCTTGCCATGGGAACATTTTCCCCTCCCCCAAATACTCCCATCTACTAAGTCAGAAAAAACCACAAACACTCAAAGTTACCAATTGCTGCAAGACAGTTGATATTTTACTTTCCCCTCCACCCACCACTTGCAGGTCTGCAAGCCTCTGCAGGCAGATACCTCAATACAGATAGGCCAGATACTTTTCACATGCAGTAGAAGAAAATCTAGAACACTGGATAGTTTCAGAGCTCAAGCAAATAATTAGAAAACACCCGTTCAACAAACTTTTGCCTGTTGTACTGGATCGTTTTAAAAAATTCATATACAAGAGAAGCAGACAAAAAATAGTTACCTAAAATACCATCAAAGGCAGGTGGTGTTTCTAGCTCTCAAACCAACAAACACACATCTTCAAAAAAGCTGCAGAAAGTACAGCCCAAAAAGGCTTGAGCATCCCTAACAGCTTAGAACAAAAGTCATCCTCCTGCAGGCGAGTTAAGCTTAGTCGATGCAATCCACATTCAGCTCAATAGTATTACAGTCAAATAGGCAGCTCACAGACTTACAGGGCTCTCTTCTACTCGAAGTCCGTTGGGAGCAGGTATTAACCCAGGTAGACTAGGTAGATTAAATCATGTCGCTTGTTCTGTATGAGAAGTAACTGCCAGCACTGTCTACATACACACACACACGTTAATTCACAAAGTTCCTGATTTAGCATATAATTTGTGTTTCCTCTGAGAAACTGAGTGTCTTAACTCTGTGTAAGATCCCATGCTCTCTCAAAGACAAGGTGTAAGTCTAATTAACACCTGCAGCTCCAGGGCTACTGCAGAGAAAGAAAAAACAAGCCAGCTATCGATTCGACAACAAAAGAGGCAGCACAGCTGACAGCCTAACTGTCAGAAGCAGGAAGGCAGGTCGCAGGCACCGAGGGACAGCAAGTTTAAACAGCCTGCAGCACTTCATTGCTAATGGCCAGACGCTGGTCCTGATGAGCAGGTCCAGCTCCAAGGCCCTGCTCCTCACCCTGCTCCCACCACAAACTAGGTGCTCTGCTCAGGGCCTGCCTTGCTGATGGCAGCTGCACCGCCCTCACAGCCTCCCGCTCCCCACTCCGCTCCTCTCTTCTCCTGCCCCCTTTATGTTTCCGTGAGCACCTCTCTCTCCAGAGGCAGCTCCATCCCGACCACCTGCCCTTACAGGACCCCTGGTGAAAGCAGCTAGCACAGCAAAGACGAGGAGAGCTAACACTTCAAAAACAAGTCTTAAAAGCGAAAACCTGTCGTCTAAGAGAGTACAGGAGGGGGCGCGGAGCTTCTTCACCCTCAGCGGGGCCAGCCCGGCGCCGAGCGCGGCCCGCAGGGCGCAGACACGACACCCCCCTCCACCGCAGCTCGGCTGAGCCAGACCCCCCATCAGCTACTGCCACCCTCACCTTGCTTGGCGAGTCCTCCCGGAGCAGAGCCATATCGCTCGGACACAACTGCTCCCCGCCGCCGCCGCCTCATATAGCCCGGGGCGGAGCCGCAGCCGCCCCACTCGGCCAGGAACACGCCCCCTCCCTCCGCGCCCGCCCGGCTCCCGGCAGAGCTCCGCGCCCTCCCCTCGGGGAGTGGCGGCCATGTTGGGTGAGGGCATGGGGCGCGCTGCCTGCCTTCAGTCGAAGGGCAGCGCGGCCGGCGGCCATGTTGGGTGAGGGCATGAGGCTCGCTGTCTGCGTCAGTTGAGGGGTAGCGCGGCGGTTCTGGAAGGGTTGGGGGGTTTCTCCGTTATTAATTCGCTTGCAAAGATTTGGGTTATTCCGTCTAGAGGCTGAAAAAAAGCCAAAGGATCAAGACGCATCGTTCCGCTTTCCTCCATCCCACTCCCGGCTGTCGGTGGTTCCGGCTCCTCAGGGCCGCTGGGAGGAGGCAGAACTACAACTCCCGGCAGGGCGGGCGGCCGGGGATGCGCAGCGGCGGCGAGGCTGCGCTCGGAGACCGTGAGAGGTGGCGGGAAGAAGAACGCAGGTAACGGCAGCAACGGCTGTCACGTCTGTGGC
>VZRI01005362.1:63866-86099 GCA_013397515.1 Upupa epops
GGGGCCGGGCTGGGTCGCCGCGGTGGGCGCTTGCGGTGTTCTGTGGGGAGGGCAGGGGAAGGCGAAGGCGGGCGAGGAGCGCTCGGGCTCTGGTAGCCGCGATAGTGAGGCGATAGGGAGCCCGTTCAGTACCAGCTTCTGCACAGGACCGAGGCTGGCTGACGGAGGGAGAGCCGCGGCCTGTCCTGCTGCAGGGCCTGCATCGCCTTCCGCCAGCGGCCTTCCACAGCCTGGCAGACTCGCGCCCAGCTCTGGAAGCCGGCGGGCCTCATGGAGGGGCGAGGATGTCCAGAGGCACTGGAGCAAGCCAGTGTCGAGCAGGGCTTCTTGTTCAGAATGACTTAACTCTAAGAGGGAAGCGTAAGTGTAAGCTGTCCAGCACTATAGACTGTAGAATCACAGAATGGTAGCAGTTGGAAGGGACCTCTGGACATCATCTGGTCCAACCCTCCTGCCAGAGCAGGATCACCTAGGGCAAGTCACACAAGAACATGTCCAGGCGAGTTTTCAGTGTCTCTAGAGGAGACTCCACAACCTCTCTGGGCAGCCTGTTCCAGTACTCTGACACCCTGACCATGCAAAAGTTTTTCTTTATGTTTAAATTGAACCTTCTACGTTCCAGTTAGTGTCTACTACTCCGTGTCCTATCGTTGGGCAATACTGAGTGTCATTTGTCATGCTTGCCCTTTAGATATTTCTAAGCATTTAAGAGATGTGCCATCCTCCTCTCCAGACTAACCAGCCCCAGCTCTTTCAGCTCATAAGGCAGATGCTCCAGCATCATATTAGTTGCTCTGCACTGGATCCTCTTCAGTATCTCCTTGTCCTTGAACTTGAGAGCCCAGAAGTGGATGCAGTATTCCAGGGCAGAGTAGAAGAGGAGGAACACCTCCTCTAACCTACTGGCCAAACTTAATAATGTACCACAGGAGACGTTGGCCTTCTTGGCCACAAGGGCACATTGCTGACTCGTGGTCAGGCTGTTATCTACCAGGCCTTCCAAGTCCTTTTCAGGGCGCTTATGCAAAGAGGTTGTCTGCTGGAGGGCACTTGCTGGTCATAGAATCATTATGGCTAGAAAAGATGTCCGGGATCATTAAGTCCAGGACGTCTCCCTAACCCCTAGAACTGGTCCAGTGTTGCTCTGCGACACTGTGCTTTTAAGTTCTTTCTCTCCCCATGCTTTTAAGGTTGGTGAGTTTTTAACCTGCATAGGTTCAGTGATGGCAGTTTACAAACTGCAAGGAACCCAGGAAGATGCATTGGAATAGCTGTCAAGCCCTGCATTATTAAGCTGTAACCAGAAAAAAAGAGAAAGTGATCCTTTTGGCCAAGACAACAGCTTGCAGTTGCCTTTCTACATCAAATAGTAATACTTCTTTCCAGAGAAAGTATCTGAGAGAGGATTTTCTCTCCTCAGATGAGGGACACATGGCAGTAGCTTGGTGACTATGTGCTGGTCTATCTGATTAAACTACTGCTTTTGCTTATTAGATGACTGTGCAGAAAAAAAAGCTTTACAGATTATTGCCTGAAACCACAGTTGGAGGAAGGCTTTTCATGGATATGAACATTTTCTTGAGTAACTCTTGTTGTTTCCCTCACTTAGACCATTCATTCCTGTCTGGGGAAACCTTCCTCAGTTGTGTTTGTGCAACTGTTGAACCTGAAAAATCTACTAGCTTGGGAAACTTTAACAGAACTTCTCATTCTTTTTGTTTGGATGGTTGTGTTTTGTTGGTTTGGGGGTTTTTTTGGAGGGAGGGGGAGGTAGTTGTTAGGAGTTTTTGGGGGTTTTTTTGCTGGTTTGGTGGTTTTTAACATTGTTTTGTGTTCAGTTCTGCAGTGTGGCTCATCATGCAATACTTGAAGCAAGTCTTGGAAAGCAAGCCGTTTCAGAGAAGGGAGGTGTTTCCACCGAAATAAATATCAACTCAATTCTGCTCTTTATGTATGACAACTCCAGCTCCATTTCTTTCATGTAAAAGTAAGTCATTTGCACAGAAACGCCACTGTGATTTATTGAAAAACAAGTTTTTTATCCCATTTGTATTCCGGATACAAACATTCTTCATTTCCTAGTAATCCCAGAACATTTTCCTTTTGTAGAACAGTGCAGCACCTGCTAGGTTCTCCCTTTCCTGGTGCTTCAGTTTGTAGTGCATACAACCATTTCTACAGGTACTACTGCAGAACAAGATAGGCTCCTAAGGTAAAATTCATGCTAGTCATTCCTGAAACACTGTATTAGTGTTAGATTAAACTGGCTTTGGGGCTCCTAATATGACATTTTAATAGCCTCATGATTCAAAACAGTTACCTAGTATAAATTTATTCCTATAAAAACATCGAGGGGTAGCTTACTACAAATGCTGAACCGGGTATCATCTTGCTCACTTCAGCTGACACAAAGCCAGAATAAATTTTCTCTTTCCTACTTTGCTTAATGCAACAAATACACAGTTGCTCAGCCACTGTTATTCTGTGTTGATTAATATCCCTGGGTAAGCATATTAATGGTCACCAGACAATACTCTGATTAGCTACAAGCTTGGATACTGTGACATTGAAATAAGAGTAGGGGGGTTCTTCCTGATGTGTTTTAAATCAGAGCTTGAGCAGCTCTGCTCAGAAGTAACCCTCAAGAGAGGAGATATTAATGTTTCTGCACTGCTTTTAATGATGAAAAATTACAGTTTAGCAATTTGTTTATGGTATTAAATCTTTACCTTTGCCGCTTTAACTGTTTCTTCTTATCTCCTACAACAAACTGACAACTTTTGTAGTATCCTAACATCATTTGTTACTTCTTTTCCAGCAAGGGGTAGATTATGTTAGGTAACTGATTCTGTTACAAAAGAATTAATGACAAACTCAACACGAGCCAGTAGTGTTCACTTGCAGCCAGAAAGCCAGCCGCATCCTGGGCTGCATCANCTTATAGCAGCCTTCCAGTCCCTGAAGGGGGCTACAGGAAAGCTGAGGAAGGGCTCTTTCCAAAGTCTTGGAGTGGTAGGAGCAGGGGGAATGGTTTCGAGCTAGAAGACGGGAGGCTTAGACTGGAAGTTAGGAGTAAATTCTTCACCATGAGCATACTGAGACAGTGGAACAGGTTGCCCAGGGAGGTTATGGCTGTCCCCTCCCTGGAAGTGTTCAAGGTCAGATTGGTTGGGACCTTGAGCACCCTGGTCTAGTCGGGGGTGTCCCTGCTCATGGCAGGGGGGTTGGAACTGGATGATTTTTAAGGTCCCTTTCAACATGAAACATTCTATGAATCCAAAACAAAATCTATTTAAAAACGTAACAGTGTTCTGAAAAGAATGAATTGCTGTAATCCTGGCATAGCAGCTTTGCAGAATATAAATGACGGAGTATGGTGACTATCTTAAAAACATATTTATTAGAGCAATTGGTACTAATAGTGATGTCATACAAAATTCAGTGACTGAAAACCAAGGAGAACTGAAAAATGTAAGCACATACACCTCATAAAAAGAACCATGAAGCTGTTAGACATTTTGTAGTGGGCTTTAGAAACAGCTTTTTGACACCTGTCTGGCCCTGATGATCTCAGAGCTCTTTTCCAGCCCCAATAATTCTGTGATCTAAGAAATGAGAGATAACCTAAAACTGAGTTGTGTTTCACCTACATTTGTAAAACTTTATTATGTGTTCATGAAGTGGAGCAAGGCAGAATCAGTTTTAAAATCATCAGCTGTTTTGATTGACACATGCTGTGATGATAGGAAAACCTGACCAACACATGCTGTGATGATAGGAAACCCTGACCAACACCTGAGACCACCTAGCAGCAGTATGGCAGTCAGGCTATAGGGCACCTGGTACTGGGTAAGAAATGCCACTGCAATGTGACACTACATTCTAACCCAACCTTATTGTGTTTTCCTGGTCCAGATTTGCTTTTGAGAGGCTCATTTTGTATTGGAATGCATGCTGTCAGATTACAGAACAGTTATTATTTGTTCTGACCATTCCAAATCAGTGTGAAATGCAAAGCTAGTAGAGAAAAAAGAAGTTTATCTGCCTACTCCTGATTAAACCCCTACAGCTGGATGTTTTTGTCCTTCAGAGATGAAGAAAAATATTTATGGAAGCTGAATCCAGGGTGTCGGCCTCTTGTTACAAGATGCCTCAGCCTAATCGGTTGCAGCCAATACAGCCTGTTTTTGCAAACTGTTGCTTGTGACAGATGCTTGTGCCCACACATTGATGTAGCTGGAGTTCTGCAGGAGCTCAGTATTCGTCCACAGGAAACAACTCCTCCACCTATGTTTTTGATTTCCTTGGTGACTATGGCTTGGGCAGTAAGAATTGCCGTGTAACAAGTGTGGTGAAAGAAAAGAGTAAGGTTAGAATATCGTTAGGAACGAAGAGCTGATGTTATTTGGCAGTGAGAGTTGGATGTAGTCTTTGTTTGCAGCAAATAGAAAGGAGTTTTGTAATGGTGAGCAGATAACTTTCAGTGGCAGGATAAATGTTGATTCTTTAAATTCCACAGTTGAAGTGTTTGTATTTTATCTGCATGCATAAACATTCCTAGGAATCAGCACTGCAGTTGCAATGCGGTTTGGACAGCTGTGCTGTGAACATTATTTCTGGTTTTGCTTTCAGATTTCCTAAGCATCTTAGAACACGACTGTGACATTCAGTTTAAAAAAAACACCTTTATATTTTACTCTGATCAGATAGATCAGATAGATTTATTTGGATCTGAAGATACTTGCAGTCCATCTGGTTTCATTTTGGCTTTCCTCCTCTCAGGTATCCCAATTTCAAAATGCATATAGTGCTGCTGGCTGCTTTCTCCTAGCTGTGCAAAAGGTGGTTTTATTCTCCAAAAGGTACTTTGTCCCTGCAATCCCCTAAAATTGAGCATCCACTAGAGTTTATGTGTTTGTGATGCCTCACTGCGATGGATTTGCTTGAATCACTTTTACAGTGCCTTTTTTTTTTTATGTCCTACTCATTTATAGAATCATAGAATGTTAAGGATTGGAAGGGATCTTGAAAAATCATCCAGTCCAATCCCCCTGCCACATCAGGATTCCCTAGATCCAGTCACACAGGAACATGGCCAGGAAGGTTTTAAATGTCTCCAGAGAAGGGGACTCCACAATTCCTCTGGGCAGCCCTTTCCAGCCTCTATCACCCTCACCAGGAAGAAGTTTCTTCTCATCTTGATGTGGAACCACCTCTGTTCCAGCTGACACCCAGTGCCCCTTGTCCTGTCATTGGGTGCCACTGAGCAGAGCCTGACTCCTTCCTCCTGACACCCATCCTTTCCATATTGATCAATATTAATGAGGTCCCCCCTCAGTCTCCTTTTTTCCAAGCTCAAGAGACCCAGCTCCCTCAGCCTTTTGGCATCAGGGAGATGCTCCACTCCTTCATCATCTTTGTAGCTCTGAGCTGGACTCTCTCAAGCAGCCCTGTGTCCTTTCAGGGTTGTTTGTTTCAGTTCTGACATTGTTGCCCGAAGAGTCTCTGCTGCAGTTTTTGCTGCTTTACACATTTGCCCTGGTTCTTCTTGGGAATTATTTCCTCTTTTCTTTGCCTGTGGGTTCCTAATGTATTTATCTAAAGACATTTTGGTATCAAGGTGTTTGCAGATGTTTTATGTCTGTAGCAGTTGTTTTTAGCAAAGAGCAGAGGTTGGTTGATGTTAGAGTTTTATTATATTGGAAATGACGATTCTTTTTCTTCCACAGGGAGGACAGATGGTATCCTACAGACTGAGAACTCTAACAGAAGACAGAGAGCCCTAGTTATTCACAAATGCTTCTCAGAATGAAATTACTACAGCTACTGTTCATGAAACCAGGGAGTCTGGAAGTGCTTTTTCGAACACCTTTTTGCCTAAAGCAAATCCCCCACGTGTGTTTGGCTACCTCTGCCAGTCTCTGTAGTAAAAAGAAGAAAACAAACAGTTATGAACAAGCGGACCAAGAAAAATACAGGAGCTTGGTCTACTCTGTTATTTCTTACAAAACCAGCGCCCAAACACCAGAGACAATATTTGAAGAAGACAATCTTTTATATGGGCCGCCGGCTAAACACACTCCTCAGGTTAAAGCTGAAACAAAAACTCCCAAGAACTGGGTTCCTTTAATAAACCCCAACAAGAGGATTCACCCCAACAGTGATTCAGGCGTTCCCATGAAAATCGCTTTACCAACAAACAAACTGCCCAGTGTGACCCGTGTGCTTCAGCAGACCATTTCCCCACAGCAAGCCTTTTATCTGGAAAGATGGAAGCAGAGGATGATACGGGAACTTGGAAAAGAGGGGTTTGCAGAGTACACTAAAAGTAAGTCCGACAACAGTGTGATTCCAAAGTAGAAGCAATACTCTGGATAGCTGGCTGGGTCATCCCCTAGCTGAGCTGTGGTACCTGGCCCTACAAGCCAGGTATTTTGGATATCTGGGGTTTTTTTCCATTTCAGGAGGAGAAGAGTGTATTATGAACACGCTCGTTATCGATTGATCTAAACTGATCTTTGATCTGGAAACCACTAAAATGGATTCAGAAATGTGTGGGAGTCGAGAATTAGACTGTAGACATTCTTTGTCCTGTCCTATCCACCTCTCCTTTACATTTCTCTGTTTGCTAGTAGTTATTTACAAACAGGTTTGGCACACTGGAGAGCTGGGCAAAGAGGAAGCTAATGAGGTTCCACAAGAGCAACTGTAGAGCTCTGTCACTGGGGAGGGACAACAAAATGCACCATCACAGGTTAGGAGGTGGTCTGCTGGAGAGCGGCTCTGTGGAGAAGGACCTTGGAGTCCTGGTAGACAACAAGTTCTCCATGGGACAGAAATGTGCTCTTGTGGCCAAGAAGGCCAGTAGTATCTTGGGGTACATTAAGAAGAGTGTGTCCAGCAGATTGAGGGAGGTTCTCTTCCCCTTCTACTCTGCCCTAAGTAAGACCTCACCTGGAGTATTCTATCCAGTTCTGGGCTCCCCAGTTCAAGATGGACAGAGATCTGATTGAGATAGTCCAATGGAGGGCTACAGGGATGACTAAGGGACTGGAGCTCCTGCCTTATGAGGAAAGGCTGAGAAATGTTGGGCTTTTTTGTCTGGAGAGAAGACTGAGGGGGTCTAACTGATGTTTGTAAATCCGAGGGCTGGATGTCAAGAAGGCAGGGACAGCCTCTTTTCATTCGTGCCCTGTGATAGAATGAGTGGCAGTGGATTCAAGCTGGAGCACAGGATGTTCCACCTCAACACTTTCTTTACTGTGAGGGTTACAGAGTGCTGGAACAGGCTCCCCAGAGAGGTTGTAAAGTCTTCCCTGGAGACTTCCAGGAACTGTCTGGATGTATCTCTGAGTGATCTGCCCTAATGTTGGTCCCGCTCTGGTAGCAAGGGTGGACTTGATCTTTGGAGATGTCTTCCAACCTCTGACCTTCTCTGACTCTGTGGTGTTGCAGTCTGTATTACTGAGCCAGTTTGCCAGGTACTTTGTAACCAGATGGGATAAGCACTGTGACAACGTATTATCTTGAGTGTTTTAAAACATGAATGTCTCACTGTTCATGTTCTCCAGTAACTGTTGATTTATGCATTATATATTGCCTCTTCTATGAAACTAGAAGGTTAGAGGTTTTCATCTTGCAAGACCTACAGAAGTCCCTACCTCCAAGCTGTACAACTGGGATGACCTTAGGGAATAGCAGGTAGTCTCTTTTAGCAAGGTTGATAAATAGAAGAGCACTCCTTATGTGAATCATTATGCTTTTGAAAACTGAATACCCTGTGTTTGTTCTTTTGGGTTACTATCTAAAATGTATGGGGGGTTTTACATTTTTCTTAGATCTTTTCCTCCAAGGAGAGCTCTTCCATGCAGCTTTGGAATCTATATTCCTGTCCAAAGAGATGGCAAGTAACAAGGAGAGAGAAGATATTGATATTTCCGGCTACTTGTCAAGTGTGCGACATGTCTTAGAAGACATCAGCGAAGTGAAAGCTCTGGAAAGTGCAGTTCAGCATGAGCCTCTTCAGTATCTGGGCCTGGTAGACTGCGTGGCTAAGTATCGGTGAGGTACTGGTTCTCTTAAGACACCTGAGCGTGTCAGTGTTTCATGGTGCTCCATGGCAAGGCTGTATCTCAGGCTGGAGCAAGTGTGTTTTGAGCTGTTGGGGTTGAGCTGCAGAGCTCTTAGGAGCCATGAAATGGATTAACACCCCTGGATGAAGAACCTGGTGACAGAAGTGTTGTTTCTTGTGGGAAATTCCTTACTGGAGCAGGGTATGAGCAGGGCAGGATTAAGTGATCATCAGCAGTTACCTTGTATGCCTCAGTTTTTGAGATCTAAACTATTGACGTGGAGGAGACTTAATAATAAGCTGTTTCACATCAGGATGGGAGAGATACAACTTGATTTGCTGTCTCACTCCATATTTCTTATGACTGAAATTAAGTTTAAAACACTGTCCTATCTTATTCCATATGCAGAGGCCAGTTGTGTGTGATTGACTGGAAGACTTCAGAAAAAATAAAGCCATCTCTGAAGAGTACTTTTGACAACCCCTTGCAGGTTGCAGCATATATTGGAGCCATAAATCACGATGCCAATTATGACTTCCAGGTCAGTAGATCTGCTTTCTGCCAGGGCCAGCAGCAGTGCCCATGTGATTTTAATTTCTCCCCACCTACTGCTTTTAGCACCTGCTGTCCATGATGGAACTGGTTGGTAGGTTTGCTAGCAGAGCAGCCCACTCAGATTGGTGTAAGCTGACATACTGTGAAATAGCTCCCAAATTACTGATGATAGGATGAGGGCAAAAGGCCTCAAGTTGAATCAGGAGAGGGTGAGACTAGGTATTAAGAAGAGTGGTTGGGCACTGGAAGAGGTTGCTCAGGGAGGTTGTGGCGTCCCCATCTCTGGAGGTGTTTAAAAAACTAGTAGCTAGAGCACTTGAGGCCATTGTCTAGGGGTTTTGGGCAATGTTGGGATGAGGACTGGACATGCTAATCCCGGAGGTCCTTTCCAGCCATGATGATCCTATCATTCTATTCTATTCCCCTACTCTTTCTAATCCTGCTGCCTTTTCCTGTCAGTAGTACACTTCCAGTGATTTTAAGGAACTGCACAGTACTGCACAGTGGGACACTCCTTTGCTCAGCATCTTAGGAGCTCAGACGAACTCCCAGTAACTTGCCATCTAGATGTCCCTCAGTGCTTTGTTCTCTGTGGTTTTTGCTTTTGTCAACAATAGGAAGGGGGAGGAGAAGCAGAGCCTGTAAACTTTGAAACAGGGTGGGAGGCCATTGGTGGTGTCATGTGTTGCTATAACCCACTAGCAAATGATTAAGAGATTCACTTCAGTGTTTGGAAGCTGTACAGTGTTTCCTCAGAGGAAGGCAGCATGTTGTCAATCACTTAATCAGAAGACCATTTGGACAGCCTCCAAGTGCAGTTCTAGCCAGGCCTGCTTAGCCTGAAAGATTGCTGTTTCAGTACAAAGCATTAAAGGGGTGAAAAGAAAAGCAGAGGACAGCAGGGTAATTCATCGATTGTGCAGAGGAGTTTCTAGAAGACTGTAGAGGTCAGTAAACACAAACACTTAACGGCCTTGGTCCTTGCAGAGTGAAATACAGGCTGCAACCCTGGAATTCTGCTGTTAGCCTCCTGGCCCCTCACTGCTTCCTCTTCACACCGTTAGTTGTTTGGGATTTGGGTTAGATGTTTGTCAAGAGTGGAAGGGATCAGAAAATGTGTGACCATTCCCATTCGTGCTGGTGTTGAACGAGTGGCATCAGGCTGGTTCTATGGCCCCATGAAAAACCTCATCAGCCTCTGAGAATTTGATCCACACGTGCAAGGTTTAAAAAGATCCTGTGGCTGTGATTCTCAGAATTTGAGTCCTCTGGTTTGAGTTCCTGCATGTTTGGAGCATGTTAATCTCAAAAGTACTTTTTCATGAATTATTGCTCTCTCCCCCCACTCCTTTATTCTTCATTTCGAATGACTGATTGAAGTGGTGTTTTAATGTTGAATTCCTGACGGCCTTTTGTTTGTAACTGTAGGTTCGCTGTGGACTCATCGTGGTTGCCTATAAAAATGGCTCCCCTGCACACCCCCACTTCATGGATCCTGAGCTGTGCTCGCAGTACTGGAATAAATGGCTTTTGCGTCTTGAAGAGTACACGGACAGAAATTGACCCAAACTAAGCTCTGCAGAGGCAAGAAGTCTGAGCACGGTGCAAGAATCCTTTGTTTAAACCTGCTATTTTAATATATGGGGGGGGGTAGTAACTTCAGCTAGTTTCTAAATTTCAGGGGGTTTCCCTTTGGCTTTTTTGGAGGGCAGAGAGTTTGGAGTGGGGAACGTGTATTTGCTTACGTTGTTGGTGGATTAGCTGAACCAGGCAGGACAGAGTCAATCTCAGCTTTTCCCCACGTAGTCTGTACACCTGATGGTGACAGGAACATTTCCCTTACGAAGTAACCGTTCAATCAAATTCTTTTGTCATTTTTGAGGGGAGGGGGGAACTCCCAAACAACCCTGGCAGAACTGAGGCTTTGAAAGTGGAGTTGGTGAACTAAAGCAAAATGTCATCTGCGTTACGTGAGCTGAGAGAGATGCAAATAGCAAACAAATGAATGCAGCAGTCGGGGTTTCAGTCAGCTCAGTTCTCACTCATCTCAAAGGTGCCTATTAACAGGCTCGTTACTATCTGTGGTTTTTCTTACAGCGACGACTGGGAAAACTGTGCTGAGAATAATAAGCAAAGCTCTCACAAGCACTTATTTAAAATCCTAAGGCAGAGTGAACATCGAACAGAAGTGAATTAACGAACACATTGGGACTGAGTCACTCGAAAATTTCCACCAAGTCTTCTGAAAGGTAGATAGGTCGACTACTCATAGTGGATCCTCCTGCAGGTTTCTTAACAGGCTGGCTGTCAGAGCTTAAGCGGGTGTTATGTCTTAGATAGTGAGGCTCTCTTCAAGCCAAGTCTATGACTGCCTTGAGCTGTCCTGGCTTCGTTGTGGGTCTGAGCTGACAGGGAACCTACCCATAGTGAAACAATCTCCACTGTTCTTGTATAAACACAGGTTGTGACTTTGGATCTAGGCATTCTTAGGTATGAAGAGCTGCTGTTTGGGTTTTGGGGGGTGTTTTTTAGGTTGTTTTGGGGAGGGAGAGTGTCCAAATCAGCTTGTGAATAAATATTCTTATACTTGAAGCTACTTTTGAAAGCTTGTTTGATAAACCTTGATAAACTTGTCAATAAATCTTGAAGATGTCAGGCAGTGTTTTTAGGCAATGCAGAGCTGGAAGGCTTTTTTCCTCCTCCTCTTTGTTTTCTCTGAGCTGTATATGTGAGTTTTCATTATACCACTGCAGATTATGAATGAAAATACCACCAACCCATAAGCTTTAAGAAAGCAAACAGAAACATAGCTTAAAAAAGAAGCAGTGTGCTGAAGAAACTTAAACCTCTATAGTGCTTCTGCTCCTCCAGAGTGGAGTGGAACTGTAGAAACCGGTGCAGTGAAACTTGGTTCCAGTGCTACTTGCTTATTCAAACATGGTCTGGTGATGTTATCGTTACTCTTTTAGATAGAGGTCTAATTAAGTACAAAGACAACCCATGGAGACTGAGAAACTGGGTTCAAAGATGAGTAACTGCGATGATGCTGTGTGAGTACTCAGAAGTTCTACCTGTTTTACAAGTATCTTCCCACATCACAGAATTTTAACTAGTGGGTGGTTCAGCATCACTGAACACAGTCAATTTTCTGTGAAAGATAGCTCTGTGGATAGGAAGAGCGTAAGCAAGAGGTAAGATGCCCTGGACAGAAGCAGGAGGTGATGAATACCTTGCAGTGGTTGGAATTGGGTGAAACTGAGCGTGGAACAGCGGGATAGTGTTTGGGTGGGATTGCTGCCTTCGTCAGTGCGGTGCATAGCCACTGGATGTCTCTGAACCATGGAAGCTTTCAGGCCTCATCCTGCTTCTAGTGAATAAGGACAAGTCTGGTGCCTGGGCAGTGCAGACACCGTGTTCATTTGTTTAAGGGAAGCCTTGTACCTGAGGAAGGCTGCCAGCAGTATCAGTTTGTAAACCTGTAGTGAAGTCTCAGATGAGCCTGTACCCTCATAGAGCCAGAAGGCAGCACACAGCCTTCAAAGCCCACACTAGTGGCAGTTACTTGTGTCTAGCACTTCTGAAAGTCTGGCTGCCTCAGGCATCCCTGAGTGAGCTCTGGAACACGGAGACACAGCTAGTGCCAGTTTTGTCCCAGAACAGAGCTGGCAGATGGCCATTGCTAGTGTCATGCAAGCTTCAGCTCACTTCATGACAGAGTAAACTAACTTGCCAGACAAATTGAAGTGTCCAAGGCATCTGCTACAGGCAGTATCTGTCCTCTGCATTAAAATAACCCAATTGGGGCAGCTCCTCTGTCTGGCCAAAGGTTTTTCTTCTGTGTATTGTTACCTGCTGCTTTTCCCTGCTGCTCTGAGTGCTTTCTTGGACTGAGATCACTCGGATGGACCACCTCACCGTGTCTGTAGTGCTTTCAGCAGGGTTGTGATTTGGTAGTGATACTGGAGGGAAATCAAAAGCAGTGTGTGCTGCAGGAGAGGTGACAACCCAACCGTATGCACACACAGACACGCAGAGAGAAAACGCATCTCCAGCTACATGGGGAGGAGGGCTTCAGCCACACCCCACCCCACTGCCCCAGCGTAAGGGCTGATGTTTCAGCAGAGCCAAGCCTGCCAATGCTTTGTAGTTAGGTGAACGCTGGTCACTTTGCTCGGATGGACTGTACCGAACAGTCCCACCCGGGAGCAGACTCAGCAGCTAATTCTCATGACTAAGATCTGACCGAGCAGGTTACAAGGGGAGTGTCGCCAACACAATTGGCTGAACCAGCTGTTACTGCTTCTCCTAGCCAGGCAATTTTGTTGCTGTATTTGGAAGCGGACAAGCTTCGTTCAGAGTGTGCAACCTTCTGTTTATACTACTCACCGTGGAGTGATCCTAGAACTGGGGATTAGTGCTTACATTTTCACTTCTCTTTGCAAATTGAGCATCTTCTGATTTGCCTCAGGTGCTTTTTCCCATTCATTAAAACACTCTGCAATCTTTCCTGTTACACAGGATGACAAGTTTGATCTTTACACAACAGCATCACTTTATTTTCCTCATTTTCAAGGTCCCAAGCACTGACAGTTGTGCTGAACAAAGTACTAATATCATTAGAAATGCTCTAAAACCCTTAAAAGCTTTTCCCTGCAGAAACCCACGCAGATGCCTGTACAGAACTAGGTCAAATGCAGAAGATTTCTGCAATCCTTTCAGAGACACTCAGGAGTCATCGTATTTGTAGTGATGACTGAGGAGTTCCTGGCTAGGGTTGTATTGTAGGTGGGTCACTTTTCAGCTGTGAGACTCCAGGGTGTCCTTCCTCAAACGCACACCTTCATTTTCAGCATGAAATGGCTCTTTGGGATTTACAAACTCGCTCCGTTAATTGTTACTTAGATTGATGTAAAACCTGTTCTGTTGCCGTGTCATTAACTTCAGAGACAGATGAATAACGTGCGCCTGGGCCAAAGTACTCTGGTTGCTGAGGAAGTTACCGCTCCACCCTGTTGCTCCTGACAGAGACACCCAAGTGCCCAGCAAAGGCTGCAGCAGCTTGTGAAGGACGTCAGGTGGTTTCAGTAAAAGGAGTTTTATGCACTTCCTTCTCCCCTTTCCTGTAAATCCCTCAATTCACACTCACGAGGCCCTTCAGGCTGCCCTCTTGGTTGTCCTGGGTCAACAGGGGCTGGAGCAGAACTATAGGGGAAGTCCAAAGGCCTTTGTCGCCACCTCTTTGCCTCGTAGCATCAGTCTAGGAGCCTTCTAAACTGACAGTGGTTACAGACAAGAGGGCCAGATCGGTGCCTACAGGCAGAGACAGCAGAGTCTCTCGTTACACTGCACTGCGCTCCTCTGCTGCATCGGGGAGCAGACCCTTGATCGTTAGCAAGACAAAAACCCCCAGACACGTGCGCACCATGGAACCGCATTTTATCCCGGCAGAAAATACAAATCTTCAAGTCATTAAACTCTTTCCTTTGGGTTTTGGTGTTAAAAGGAGGCAGTAACAATCCCCAAAGCCAGCGCAAGTCCGGGAACGTCAGAGATAGGGTTACGCTTAAATCTAAACATGATAACAGTTAAGTTCACAGCTTGAAGTTTCTAAAACACAACCCAAATCCTGCCCTGAAATAACATTTGCTAGGAGATAATGTTTGTGAGAGAAAAAGTTCAGCATCCTTCAAAGAAAGGTTTCGGCTCACCTTGGATCTCTCTTCCATAAAGGGTCTGCGTGCCGCGCGGGGGGCAGCACTGAGGGCACATTGTCCCCGAGTTACCGACACAAGGGCCTCCTGTTCTTTAGAGCAGTGGAATTCCTTTTGCCTAAAACACCGTACCCGTCGCTGTTCTCACGGGGCACTGCTCACCCAAACCTCGCGCAGATCGATTGACGCGGGAGGTAACGGTTAGTAACTACAAAATACCCAGCAGACGGGTGAGCGCCAGCGGTCGCTTGGGCGTGTGGGGAGCTGGACCAGAAAGCAGGGTGCCTGAATGTCAGTTCAGGAAACGCTCCGTTCACTCCTCCACGCCTTTCAGCCAGATAAAACTGATGTTCGCATTGCGTAGGGGAATCTTTCTGTCAGCTCCAGGTGCCACCAGCACCACGACAGTCCCGTTACCTAAGGCATCGCTTTCATTTCATCTTCCCAAATTGCTTCTTTAAAAACAAATCGTCTATTCCTCGGTGTAAATGTCACTCCCCGAGCCCCCTGCACTCCTCCGCGTTACTCATCCTTGCCGTCCTCTTTGGAGTTCCTCTGTAGGACAGGGCTCAGTTTGGTTTGCAAAACAGCTGCCAGTTTTTTGGAGGTCTTTTTCAGGAAAGCACTCCCGGGGTGAACGGTACTGATGTGCAGGTACAGGTCTTCCTGCGTGGGACCTGTGTAGCCACAGTCTTCGCACACGTAAAGTTTATCTCGCCTCTGTTTGTAGGCGTACTGCTGCTGCACACCGTGAATCTTCTTGAGGTGAGACTCCAGGGAGCAGCGCTGCGTGAAGGCTTTGTTGCAAACCTCGCATTTGTAAGGGCGAATTCCTGCAACGTTAGAAGACAGCGATTACCTTTCTGGTTTACGGTTACTGGCCCAGTTTGTGTTTCTCACAGCTGACTGAGGAACTGGCTATTGAGCAACTCAAGGTACTAGCCTGTGGAATGACCTGGCTGAGCAAAACAGCTTCTTTTCGGGAACGAGGTGATACGTTTCATCAGAGAAACAGAGTCACAGTGTCGTTCAGGTTGGAAAAGACCCTTTGGATCATCGAGTCCAACCACTAACCCTACTCTACAAGTTCCCCCTAAACTCTGTCCTCTAACACCACAGCTCAGTGACTCTTGAACACAGCCAGGGATGGGGACTCAACTCCCCTAGGCAGCCTGTCTCAGTGTTTGACCACTCTTTCCTTGAAGAACTTTTCCCTGATGTCCAGTCTAACCCTCCCCTGTTGCAGCTTGAAGCCCTTCCCTCTGGTTCTGTCAATAAAGACCTGTGAGAAGAGACCAGCACCAACATCTCTATCATGTCCTTTCAGGTAGTTGTAGTGAGCGATGAGGTCTCCCCCTTGGCCTCCTCTTCCTCAAACTAAGCAGTCCCAGCTCCTTCAGTCACTCCTCATAAGATCTGTTCTCTAGACCCTCTGCCACTTCTGTTGCCTTCTTCTGCACTCAGAGTCAGGTGGGGGTCAGGCTCTTCTCCCAGGCAACTAGCAACAGAATGGGAGGGCAGGGCCTGAAGCTGCCAGAGGAGGGTTGAGTTGGAGGTTAGGAAGCCGTTCCTCACAGAAAGGGCGATCACACACTGGACTGGACTGCCCAGGGCAGTGGGGGAGTCCCCATCCTTAGAGGTGTTGAAGAACAGCCTGACTGTGGCCCTTAGTGCCCTGGTCTGGCTGATGTGGTGATGTTAGGTCCCAGGCTGGGCTGGATGAGCTCAGAAGGCTTTTCCAACCTCAATAACTCTGGCAGTCTATTTAGACTCTGCACAATGTATCTGACTCTCCAGCAGTCAAGTGAGTTCCTCCGTTCTTTTCCTCAGGCCTTTTCCAGCCTCAATGATTGTGTTTCCACTGGAACCCTGACAGTCAGTAAAGCACATGCAGATGAGCAGGCTATTATAAATATATAATTAAATATTATAATTATCAAATAAAGCCCACGCTACCACTTCCAGCCTGTTCAGCTTGTTCTTAATATTCAAATCTAGTCCAGCCTTCCTGAACACCAATTGACACAGAAAAGGCCACTGCTTTCAGAGGTGCCAGATTCCACCCTGCGAGCCGTACGTCCCAGTTTCACCTTGTGTGTGCCTGCTCGTCTTGGATTTGCACTGGTGAGGAGACAAAGCGATGCCGAACTTCTTCTAGTAAATTTGAGGACAATCTAACTGTAAAATCCAGTGAATCCTCAGCCCTGTCCAGTGCAAAAGACCCTTCTTCCCTTCCACAGGGAGGGGAGTATTGTGTTCAGTTCTGGGCCTCTCAGTTTAGGAAGGATGTTGAGTGCTGGAACGAGGCCAGAGAAGAGCAACTAGAATGGTAAAGGGGCTGGAAGGTCAGCCCTGTGAGGAGAGGCTGGTGGAGCTGGGGCTGTTTAGCCTGGAGAAGAGGAGGCTCAGGGGTGACCTTATCGCTGTCTATAACTACCTAAAAGGGGGTTATGGTCAGGCGGGGGTCAGTCTTTTCTCCCTGGAGACAGGACAAGGGGTCACAGTCTTCAGCTCCATTGGGGGAGGTTTAGACTTGACATTAGGAAAAGGTTTTTCACTGACAGAGCGATCAGATTGTGGAACGGGCTGCCCACGGAGGTGGTTGGGTCACCGTCTCTGGAGGTGTTCAAGATTAGCCTGGATGAAGGCTGAGTGGCATGAGCTAGATGTCCGATGTTTAGGGTTACTTGGTTGGTTGTAGGTTGGACTGGATGATCTTTAAGGTCTTTTCCAGCCTCATCAGTACTGTGAGACTGTGAAAATTGGCTCCAGTCCTGCAAAAGGAGTCCAACCCTACCTGCCACAGCACATGACCATTTCAGCTTCTGTTCAGAGACCCTCTTGAATTTAGTTTCTAAATCTCAAGGGATAAAGGCTGACAAGAATCGCTTCCTTCAGCAACCGACTCCACATTTGAGCCATCCCCCAGCAGCAGCTCCTTTCCACATGAAAGCTCTGCAAACAAACCCAAACAGCCCAAAACTCTGACTCCAGCCAACAGTTTCCCAACGAAACGGGCGGCATTGTTTTCGTGAGCTCTACTTCTAAGGAGCAGCTCCTGCCTACCCACATGCTTGCGTCACCTCGGTTGGTTCACCTGGTTCATGGTGCCTCAGCCAAAAACAGGGCACTGCAGAGTGAGCCCGAACAGTCAGTAGATCCCGCAGGCAACCGCAGATCTGGAAAGTTGGAGAGTGCCCAGGAGATAGGGTGGGTGCATCTACGGGATGCCCTGTGGTGCAAAGTCAAAGCCTCCTGAGCGGAGGCAGCTTGGTCTGCCAGAAAGCACCCAGCTTGGTGGGGATGGGATTGGTAGGTATCTAAGCTACTGCTTCCACTTTTCCTACAGGGGAAAAAAATCCCTGAAACAAAATAGAGTTGGAATAGTGTGACCAGCGGGACTAGAGAAGTCATTCTCCCCCTGTACTGGCCACTGGTGAGACTTGGTCTCAGGTACTGGGGGCAGTTCTGGGATCCTCACTTCAAGAAAGAGATTAAAGGGCTGGAGTGGGTCCAGAGGAGCAACAAGGATGGGGGAGAGACTGGAGGGAAAGGCTGATGAGGAGAGGCTGAGGGAGCTGGGGGTGTTTAGCCTGGAGGAGACTCGGGGGGGACCTTCTCCCTCTCTGTAACTCCCTGAAGGGAGGTTGTAGTCAGGCAGGGGTCGAGCTCTTCTCTGAGGTAACTAGTGACAGGATGAGATGGTAGGGCCTGAAGCTGCACCAGGAGAGGGTTAGGTTGGATGTTACAAAGCCCTTCCTCATGGAAAGGGTGCTCAGAGCCTGGACTGGACTGCCCAGGGCAGTGGTGGAGTCCCTGTGTCCGGAGGTGTTTAAGGACAGCCTGGCTGTGGCCCTTAGTGCCCTAGTCTGGCTACTGTGGTGATGTTAGGTCCCAGGCTGGGCTGGATGAGCTCAGATTTCTTTTTCAGCCTCAGTTACTCTATGATTCTGTGCAAAAGTGGCCTTTCCCTGCTGCAGGGTAGGATAAGAACCTTTGCAACTAGTGAGCTCAATTTGAGGCAACTGATCTGGTTCCAACTGCTCCACAGGCAGCTCCACTGACAAGTAGCCACAGAAAGTGCACTGCTCCAGCCCAGAGCAGCAAGAGAGGAGCAAGAGCAAGCAGAGCAAAGAAAGGGATAGATTTTCTTTCTTTCTTTCAGTGCCATTGTGAGCTTAAATCATGTTCTGTGCCTCTGCACCTGCTATAGAGTCAAGCAGGGAGGAGTGAACTAGCCCAGATGCAAGTCAACCTTTCTACCCCTCCTCAAGTCAAAGTAGGGACTGCTGTCAGGAAATTTTTAACCCAGTCCTCTTGATTTCCCACCCCTGCTGTGACCCACACAACAAGTGAGCAGTGAGGGTTGAGGCCGCTGACCAAACTGGTCTGGATGGCTGGGCATGCAGCGAGAAACGGCTCCCAAAGGGGTAGCGGAACTGAGAGCGCCTGAAGCAGGAGGGGGTGCAGTGTGCAGGATTAACAAGAATGAGATGTGTTGTTAGTTTCCCTGAAGAAGCTGAATGCCCGCCATGAACCACAGTCTGCTTTCTCCAGACACTGCCAAAATGGAGCTGTAACCCCCTAACCCCATCCTGAGGGATGGCCAGTAGGGAAGGAACCAGCGGGGAAGCTTCGCAACAGCAAGAAACTGCTGCTCATTGCCTCTAGAGGGCAAAGTATTTTCAGCCACCACCCGCCTCTGCTCGCTGGTACCGATGGTGGTGGATACTCCCGGGTGAGTTATCCCAGGCTCACTGACCCAGCTATGGCAACAGACGGCTGCATCTGCAGCGGATCTGCATCCCACACTGCTTCCCCTGGCTTTACACAGACACACTGATCATTAGGGGTTGGAAAGGACCTCCAGGGGTCATCAAGTCCAACCTCCTTGCTTGAGCAGGATCATAGAGCCTAAGGCAGGTTACAGAGAAACACATACTGAAAGTCTCCAGAGAAGGAGACTCCACAGCCTCCTTCCAGTGCTCTGGAACCCTTACAGTGAAGAAGCTCATCCTCATGTTGAGATGGAACCTCCTGTGCTCCAGCTTAGCCTGCTCTTTGTCTATCACAAGGCACAAGTGAAAAGTCTTTCTTCTTGACACCCAGACCTCACTGTTTTATAGACAGTGATTAAGTCTCCTCCTAACCTTCTCTCCAAGCTGAAACGTGCCAGATCTTTCAATCTCTCCTCATAAGATAGGTGCTCCAGTCCTATAATCACCCTCATGGCCCTCCGTTGGACTCTGTCACCTCATGTCCTCAGATTCTGGCAGGCCCAGGACTCCTATCTACCCACACTCTGTGTCTCCCCCTTTCTCCCACTGCCTCCCCACTACTTTCTGCAAACGTTGTTTACCCGGGCTTTGCAGCACTGTCTTGCCAGGTTACCCTCACCCTCTTCTCGTCCTTGCCTTATCTCACCCCTCCCACCACCCCAACCCACCCACAAGTCCTCGGGGAACTCGTTCTCACCCGTATGGGTCCGGACATGTCTTTTCAGATCAAAGGTGTCGTTGAAGCCTTTTCCACAGAAGGTGCACAAGTGTCTCTTCACCTGGCTGTGACATTTGATGTGACGGTTGAGCATCCTCTGCAAGCGAAAGCCTTTGCCGCACAGCTCGCAGCTGTGCACCGTGGCATCGTTGCAGGTGCCGGTGGTGAACTAAGGGATGGAAGGGGATGGAGTGAGTAGGCATCAAGATGAAAAGATCAACAACAAACAAAATCAGGAGGGATGGTTATTGTGCTCTTTGAAAAAATCCCTTGGGATACGGGAAGCGAATGAAAGCATTCAGGACATTCCTGCTGGATGAAACCTCCCCATCATCGGGCTGATGGTTCGGGACTGACTGGCCAACTTAAGGGGTTAAAACAAAGTCTACGGAGTGGATACCTTCCCGAGCCAGGGACCCTCTGCTGGCTACACCCATAAGCATCTGGGCTGAGGCTATGAGCACCTCTCCACGGGGCTCTAGGTGTTTGCTCCTGCACTCAGCTAACAGTCTGGCTGGAGACAGGAGGGCCCGCCCTGGCAGCAGAATGCTCTACCCGTGACGCCTTCGCGAAATACACTTCCCGCTGCTATGGGTTCCTCCAGAACCAGCCAGCGGTGCGATGCACTGTGCTGACTCAGCAGAGATGGAAACAATGGCATTCGCCTTCTCCCCTTGGTCTCCCTGGCTTGGTAATTAACAGCAGAGAGTCATTAGGGGTTAATCTCCTCATTCCCCACTCCTAACACCAAAACCATTGCGCCAACACCATGACCTAACTTGACTAAAGGGAGACACTGATGATTCAGCTCTCGGGAAGAGCAGTTCCTCAGAGGGAAGGGAAGGTTTAACGTCTGGAAGATGCAAATACTTGGCTGTTAGCTTAATTATTCACAGGAGAGCGAACGTGCCGGCCGCTAACTCGGGTCGGGGAAAGCTGGTGGAGAGAGCACATCCATCAGCTCTCACGGTGCTTCCAGAGAGTCTCTGCGGCACCAGCTCTGCCCTAAAAGAGGGTTTCTAGTGACAGCTGCTGAGAGCCCAGGTTAATTCAGTAAGAAGGCTGAAGTCAAGCAGCAGCGGGACAAGCTCTTCACAAAGCCAGGAATTCATCTGGACTTCCTTTTCCCTGAAAAGCCAGTTATTTTTCCTAATCCCCCTCTCTCCCTGCTGGAGCAGCGCTAACTGTAAGGGAAGATGTGTTAAAAGGTGGCCCTGGAACCACGAGGGGCAAAGCTACAGTGGGGGGGATGTCTGATGAAGTTATCAGTTGGGCAACAGGTAGTCACTGAGCTGCAGATAAGCAGGGTGAAAACCTGCCCTTAAATTGTGCCCTCAGTGAGTCGGTGGCCCAAAGGCCAGCAGCCCAGCACAGGCGGTGGGAATTTTTACAGCTCCGTTTAGCAAAGCAGCGGCCAGGATTTAACGAGGTGCTAAGTAGCCAGCGCTAAACACATCTTCCTAGCGCTGGGGTGGCCTGGCTCCAGCTCCCGCTGGGGGACCCCTGGATGTTCAGAGATGGACAGGGCACTATCTGTCTGACCATTGGAGCTCAGACTTGGGTTCTCAGGCAACAGGAGAAGCCCGTGATTTGCTTTCTTAGTCTCGGGAGGGGAACTCGCTGCTCTGCCGGCTCTGACAGGGGACACTCGGACAGCAAGAGAACCTCTTCAGCAGTTAATGGGCAGAGAATTGCTCGGTTTCATACAAACCGGTGGGACCACCCCAAGGTGGCAATGGCCACTGCTGTGGAGGAGGACTTTTCCTAGCTGCTAATTCGATAAGAGGGAGGGTGAGGGGAGGCAGTGGGAAGATTCACTGCAGTCCCCTTAGGCAAAGGCTTGACTACAATCTAGAAGGTGGCCTTTTAAGGAGGCCCCACGTTAAAGGAGCAAGATCCACCCACACACCGTGGGGCATGACTCCCGACTGCCAGGGCTGGTCCTTCCTGGCTGGGTTCAGGGCTCCTGCGGGACCCGAGCCAAGCAGGTCAGGGGCAGCATGTCCCAGGCGAGGGATAAGGGGAGGCAAAGTGCACTGGAAGATTGCACTGAAGATTACGGTACATTGCTTAGGAGGCTTGTCCTGCCCTGCCATCCTACAGCCTCCACCTGGGTGTTGGGACAGGTCCTGTCACCTCTAGCAGAGAAAGCCCTGGGGACTGTAGCCATTCCATGCTCCCAGTTAGGCTCTGTCCTTGAAGAGGGGTCACCCCACCATGGGGAAAGCAGCCGGTGGGGCTGCGGGCCGTTACCTTGATTTTCGACCTGACCACAGGGCGCTTGACAGCCAGGTCCAGCAGCATCCCCCCCGCCGGGCTCAAATCGCTGGGGGCGGGCTGGGGCGTCGGGGGGTCGCTGGGCTCCGCGTCCCGGGTGCCGCTGCTCCCGCTACTCTCCA
>VZRI01005362.1:87173-99499 GCA_013397515.1 Upupa epops
GGTGGGGGGGGAGGTGGGAAGGAAAGTTTCATAAGGTGGAATAGAAAAATGCACCAGGAAACTTGGGAAGGAGCATGCGTGCTGCAAACATAACGGTGTCAACAAGTCTGCTTACCTGTCGGACCGGTTGGAGCAGCTGAGCTTTGTTCCAGCCCTTCCTAAGGCACGAATGTTTGCAAAAGAATTTAACGTCTGAAAATTAAAAAAAAGAAGGGAATTAATAAAAAAAAAACCCCTCGAACAAAACAAGAGAGGAGCCCTCTCCTCTCGCTGTCGCCCACCCGCTGCTGCTGCCCCGCTGCCGGGGATGCGGGACCGCCCGCTGCGGGTTGCCGGGGTGTGGGGGAGATGTTTTGGGGGGGTAGTTTCCCACCCGCGGTGTCGGTCCCAGCCGCCCACAGGCAAACCCCCACCACCTCCCCACCCTGGGGCAGCCCTAGGAATGGAGGGGCTCCCCAGGGCGCAGGGGAAGAGGCTGAGATGTCCTCGGGGTAGCAGCAGGCAGAGAAAGTTGTTCTTATTTTTCTTAATGACAAGCCTTTCCTCTGGGGTTCTTTTTTTTGCCCTTAAAAGAGGGTTTTATTCTGCTTCACTCATTGATTTAAAACGAAAAACGTGTCACGGCCGCAGCTTTTTTAATCCACAACCTCCCCCCCCTTCTTATTTTTCTTTTTTTTTCTTATTTGCTTCTTGTCCTCTCGTCCTCTTCCTGAAGTGGAAATGAAACAAAAGACGAGAAGACAGAGCAGGGGCGGGGGGTGGGGGGGAAGAAAAGAAAAGAAACAGAAGAAAGCCCACAAAACTGCTCAGAAAAGTCTCGCAGCGCAGCCAAGCTCACGCGTGCCGTGTCCGTGGGTAGGTAACGGCATCCAGGGCTGCCTCCTCGCACCTCACACCCACCCTTCAACCTGCTTTTTTATGGAACGCGGTGGAAATGCAGCCGGTGCCTTCCTCCCTGAGCACATCCTGCCGGCAGAGCCAGCACTGGGTTGGACTGGTTGCGCAGGCTAGTGGAATGGAGCACCAAGAGCTGCTTCTCCATGGGAAGAGGGCAGACGGTATCACAGCTCTCTAAGGTTACCCTTTTCCTCTCAAAAGGGCCAGGAGGAATCAAGAGTTTCACCACTGGTTTAATGGAAACAAAGATTTAACCTCAGGGGCTGGATCTGGAGCCTCTGGAAAGGATGCACCTTCACATGCGGTGGCCCTACATGAGGGCTCTGCTTGAGGCTTGGCCCCGGCTGCTCATCTGGGCAAGGACCACCAGTGCAGGACGGCTGGAGAGTCTGTCTGAGGACAAACTGGATAAAGTTTGGGGTGTGGGACTGGCTGGAGTCCCAGGGATGAAGGATCCCCAGCCCCAAGCCTCACATCAGGTGCTGCACTGCCAAAGAGGTTCTCCCAGCTGCAATGCCCAAAGCAACCAACGTCTCCAGCCAGGAAATCCTAGCTGGGAGTCACAGCAGCACTGTTTTGGTAGGGTCTGGAAGCGTGATGGGCATGTACAGACATCTTCATCCCAGCAGAGCTGTTACCTCTGCCCAGCAATCCATCATCCCTCTAGAAAGGCTCTCAAGCCCTGACCACAGACCTGTGGGACAGACTCTGAGAGGACAGTGAGGGCTGGGGGCACCTACTTGCTCCCCCTGCTCCTGAAGGGAGTTTTCAGCCTTTGCAAGGTAGCGTCTGAGAAGCCACCTCAGCAACTCCTTCAGGCAACGCCTGGCGTACACCACTCACGAAGCCTTCTCTTCCTTCCCTTGTCTTTAAGGCTGTCATTTCTCTGCTACGTCTGAGGGTTTAATTGAGTTTTGTTTTTGCAATGCTTTCAACTTGAGGTTTCTTTTATTTCAACCACTCCTTGTCTTTTAAGCCAAAAGAGGTAGCAAACGACATTCATCCCGACGCTCCCGAACCAAGAGCTTGCTGTGACTGCTTTAATGTCGTCTGGGCTTTGAGGTTCCCGTTCAGTGAGGTGCTGGGCTACACGTTTGACTTCAATTGGGTGCTGCGAGTCAGGCATGCACTCACAAGCACTGCTGAATCAGGAACTGCAATACTATCTGGTCCAGAGCCCTGCCAGAGCTGTGGTGTGCTCACAGGAGCAACACGGTGGGACAGAGTGTCCTGGAGCCTCTGGCGAGGCAGGAGGAACCGAATGGAGAGACACCGGCTAAGCGAACGGAGCATCTCAGCGGTAGGCTGCCTTCTCCTTGAGCTAGCAGGTGGAAATACAGGCTGTTCACCAAGCCTTGGTGTCACTTGGCCGTAGCCCAGAAGGAAACCACGCTGCCTTTCCTAAAAGTACCTTTCCTTGGTGCGTTTTACCCTAGAGGAGCAGTTCTCACAGCATGGCCCCAACACCACCGCTGCAGGGAGCCACAGGCAGCACCATGAAGCAGCAGCATCATTGGGAGCCAGCGAGGCAGCCCACGGACACGTAAGCGGGCTGCTGGCATCGCTCATCATCCAGCACTGCAGCAACGCAGCACGTACAGCCCGAGCGCCGTCATTACTCCCTAAGTAACAACGCTACAGAGATGATGGCACACAAACCTCTCTGTAGGATCTCGTTTAATGTTCAGCGTTAGCTGGGTGTGGGAGCAAATCCCGTGGTAAATTACCAGTTTGGGTGTAAATCAAATTAAATGTACAAAATGCCCTGTAGGGTCGGAGCACAATGGGACCCACCCTTACAGTTTTGACTACTAAAATGTGTTTCGTTGGACTCGAATCATCTGGGAGTGAGAAGGGAGAGACTGGATCAAACAATGAATCAGCCATGTGGCGCTGTTGCAATCGCGTCCCGCTCCCTCCCGAGCTAACCCCGGCTCAAGGGTAGGCTGATGGTTGAGTGTGAGGGGCACGGTGGTCTCGCTCCTTCTGGAGGAACCCCCTCGCACTGCCAGTCCTGCCCTGATCCATTCAGCACCTAGAAGGGAAGGGCAGAGCACGAGCAGGGGCTGGGAGCTGGGGGTAGGGTGTCATGGAAGGAGCTTGAGAGAAGCAGAGATGTCCAGTGGAGAATCTACTCCTCAGGGGATGATGATTTGGTTTTATCTGAGAAGAGGGGCTATTTGATCTGTGACCCCAGGGACTCATGGCCCTTCTTCTTGCCTGGGCTACTGTGTGGCTGCAGAAGCAGGTGTCGGCCCATGTGCTGGAGGGCCAGGGGCCTGGGCAGGGATGTGGGTTTGACAGTACAGCCAGGCAGAGGTGAATACTGCCCAAACAGAGCCCCTCGGCAGTGCCACAGCAGCATCTTTCAGCTGGTCCCTTAGCAAAAGGACCTTTGCAGTCAGCCCCCAGTAGGATCTTGCTCCTGACCACCATCCCTACTATCCAGTAATGAAAGAACAACAGTAGAGGCTCTGCTGGGGATGCTCTGCCCATGAGGCTGAGAGCACAGCCACCCAGTGCTCTTTTTCTGGCAATTTCTTGTGATGTGGAGCCAAACCAGGCTGGGGGGAGGCAAGAGCCTGGTTGGCAGGGGATTCCAGCAACGCATCAGCACAGCGTTTGGTTTCTGGCTCCCACCAGAACTCAGACGGGGGGAATTTTTGCAGGGATACTAAGACACAGGAAAGGCCATGGCCTCATATCCTTGGAGAGATGGTTCTCCATCTTCTGAGGCTTGTGGTGTCACCAAAACACCAGAGCCTGGACATCTGAGCAGCTGCCAATCAACCTGGCTGACACCCCCTCAGCGTTTGGAGAGAGACAGGGAAGAAGCTGCTGTCAAAACATCTCCCAGTCCTCTGCAAGAAGCATCCCAGTGTGACATCCCTTCCCTCTGTTTCCCCACATGAGGAGAGTCAGTGAGCATGTAGCCCATGCCAGCACCCAGAAACAGGTGCCACGAGGCTAGCACGAGCCCTGGGCTTGCATCCCAGCCAGATTTCAGGGAGTGAGGGTTTGCAGAAGGAGACACTAATGTTGCAGCAAAGGCAAGAGGAGAACCAGGGAGGGTATCTCCTCTGCAGACTTTACCAACCTGCTCTGTCTCCCCTGATTACCTGTTGGAGGTCCAGCATGTCATAGTGTCTTCCTGGAAGGCTCCTGGGGACCTCTGGGGTCCAGAATAGCACAGAGGAAAGGTGCCCCTACTTTAAAATAAACCCTCACCTGCAGCACACACACGGTTTCTAGCCCTGGTTTTCCTTCCACCTGGATGTCTGTCCTCAGTCTCGCAGCCTAGCGTGTGCCTGTGGCGAGCTGAGGTGCTCTCAGGGGATGCTCCCTCCACCGCACCCTGCCCCACGCCCCATCACACACCTGCAGCACCAGGGGTGACTCAGCTGGGTTTCAGCAGCCTCCTGCACGCACGTTCCGTGTGTTGCCAGAGGTGCTGTACTCCAAGGGCAGGCTCCCACCCAAAGCAGGGCATCTCCAGTGCCCGCACTCGGGGTGATACCAGGTTCTCCAGAGATCAGGAGGACGTTAGCACTGCTGAGAGAGGCAAAGCTACTGCCCTTGCTATGCCTGTGCAATGGCCCCATGTGCTGCCAGCCTGACCATTGGAGAGCTCTGCTTCCAGGGTGGGTTCTGGCAGCTCCCCTGGTTAGATGAGGAACCACTTCACTGCAGTAGATAGAGCCAGGGTGGCTCTGTGCCAGTGTTGTCTCGGAAGAGAGCAGTGGCTCCACAAGCTGCCCCAGTTTGGAGGGCGATCTGCTTTCCTTGGTTGAGCAGAGGAGGAATGGAGAAGGTGCCAACAAGGGGAGGATGGCTCCCCAGACTGCAGCAGAACCTGCCCTGCCTGTGCTTCCCCGCTGGGTTTCAAAGCTCCCCACCAGGCTGACTCACTGGGCTCCTGTCTCCCTACCTCCCACGGCCCCTGCCACTCCCAGCGTCTCCCTGTCTTTTCCACCGATACCTCTGCTTCCTTCCCACTCTCCTCCGCCGGCTCGGCGCTGTCTCTCCAGCCACCCACTCACTGTGGCTTCACTCCTCCAGGGTGTCCGGCATCAGCGCAGCCTCTCTGTTCACTCTCTGGCAAGCCTCAGTCCCACTCCCCATGGAAATGGGACCCAGTCACCCCTGTGCTGGGTGTTGGATCCCAGCAGCATCCCAGCAGCATCACCCTTAGTGGCATCGATGGTCCTGAAGCTTTTGAGAAGAGAAGCTTTTGGCTGGAGAAGCCAGGTCCCCTCATCCCCCACACAAGATCAGTCCCTGCCTTGGGAGAACAGTCACCTCCTTGCAGAGGTGTCCACTCTCACAAGGTGGTCAGCAGAGCCCTGAGCATGCAGATTCTGTTGTAGAAATGCAACTACATGAGCATCTGTCTGTAGAAGCCCTCTGAAGCCCCTTCCCCAGCTTAGCCTGCACGGCCTGTCTTAGTTTCCTTTAACCCCACCGTCTGCCCAGTGTCTCCTCCCCAGGAGCTCCAGCATGGTAGGAAAGCTGGTGCAGCAGCAGCAGGGGCTGCAAAGGTAGTGAAATCCCAGGAGCTTCCTGCAAATTGGTAGCTAAAGAGAGGACAGAAAGCTCCTCCATGATGAAAATGCACCGTGCGCTCAGCTTTTATCAGGCACCAGCAAATCCACACAGGTTCTAACCTCCAGAAGCCACGTCCACGAGGTCAAAACCCCTCCAGCTCCTCCAGTAACCAGTCACTACTGGTGGTGTTCCCTAGCGCCTGGAGTTGTTCTGACATTTTCATGAGAGACATCTCTCTGTGGCCCAGCCCAACCAGCTGCATGAGCTGTGTAGGAACGGGACAGCATTCCCTCGTCCTGTTTGACTGGTGGTTTGAATTTTGGGTTCTCTCTGGCAGAGGTCACAGAGAGCTTCAGTCTGGCAGGCCCAGACAGCCTGGGTGTTGCTGCCCATGAAGACAAGCACATTCCCCATATGAGTCCAATTCCATCTTCTTAGGGGGCCCCAGTTGCTACTTGAATGCAGAGGGTATCTTCATCCCTGAGAGAGAGGTTTTCCCTCCCTGTGTTAAGCTCAGCTCCCAGCATCTCTGCCTTTCCAGGTTGCCCATCACTGCCCGACCAGTGCAATCTTCTGTGGGGTGAACCATGCAAATAAGGGACATCACCTCAGTAAAGACACCTTTCATCTGCCAGGGAGAAGCGCTGCTGCTGAGATGTGCTGCTATCAGGGCTGCACGTCCTCACCAAGGCTGAGTTTGAGCAAGAAGTGCAAATCCCAGTTGCCAGACAAGGCCAGTCTGTCCCCTTAGCTGACTGGGACCAGAGGCTTCTTTCTATCTGGGGGTAGGTCAAAAACTCAGCTCACTTGGGAAAGCTCTCTCCAAAACCGTAGGGGAGTAGTGGCTGCTGCTGCAAACAGGCTGGATCAGCCACAACCAGGGGCTGACCCAGTCAGAGTCCCTTCCCATGCCCCTAAAAATAATGAGAGCCCTTTCAAGATGCCTTTAAAATCCCCGCTTCCCGCAGCTGGCATGGCTTGATAAGCTGCTGCCCCAGCCGGGGCGGGGGCTGCGGTGGGCTCTACTTCCTCTCCCCACCACAGGCTTTGCTAGCTCCATCCCCCCACCCCCCTCCAAACTCAAACCTTGGGGGCAGAAAAGCCCCTGTAGCCTCCCCAAGGACTACTGGCACCTCTGGGGCCCCCAAGGCTTCCTCATTCCTGCCACACTGGCTGCCATAAAGCCCATTGTATGCGTAAGGGGATTAGGGGTTTCTTCAGCATTTCAGAAACATCCCAGAGGGGCTGAACTGGCTAGGGGGTAGGTGCTGTCCCTGCTATCCTTCTCCCTTGTAGGGGGAATGGGGAGATGAATAGCCTGCCAGGAGCAGCACTCAGGGCATAGAGAAATGAGCTGGAGGAAGGGATAACGGTCGCAGGTTGGATGCTCTGGATGATCCCATCGCTGCCAAGCTCCCTGGGGGGTTTTGGCAGCAGTAGAAAGGGAAGATGAGATCCATCAGGACTCTCCTCAGCAGCTCTCCAACAACGAGGACTGCCAGGACAGCCCTGGCTATTGGCAGTGCTGATGCTAGCCCAAGCACAAGTCTTCTCCAAGCCAGGCCAGGGGACAAGCCAGGATGGACCTTTCCTGCTCCCATTCCTGGTGCTGTGGGTGCATGTGGAGGGCAGATTCCAGCAGGGACCCGGTGCCACTGCCAGAGTCCCCTCTGCCAGCGCTAAGGCAGACAGCATGTGTTCCAACACACCCAGGATGGGTTAAGCTGCAGGATAAGCACCCACTGCCAGCTAAACTGCCCAGACTTCAGTTGGTGCCGTGGGTGCTGCTTCCAGCAAGGCTCCCTTCCCTACAGCCAGGGCTTGACAGTCAGGGAGTTCTCGGTGTCGGCTGTAGCACCCATGGGTACCTTTGCCCACTTCTCACCTACCCAACTGAGGCCAAACCCAACCCCAGCCATCCTCTCCCCACTCCTTGCACGGCTGCACCACCGCAGCAGCAGAAGCCCTTCTACTCCTCGGGGAGCCTCCAGGAGACTGTAAGCTGGGGGACGCACAGATCTCCCTCCCCTTTGGGGACTCACACACCTCCCCACCATGCAGCAGCCCCAGTGCTGGGGCTGAGTTACCTCTTCCATGCAAGCTGTGGGCTGACTACTTGCAGATTTATTCTGCCATCATTTGTGGGTTTGTCCCGGGGTGTTTTTTTTTCTACACGAGGGTTTTTTATCTCCTGGTGCCTTTGACAACATTTGCCAGGACAAAAAACCCAATCCCAACAAAACAACCCCTCACCCGCCAGCGCCTCTGCCCTCGATGCCCAACAGCACTGCTGCAATCCCTGCCTCCTGCCGGCCACGGGCAAGGGTCTGTGCAATTGCCCACAATATAATTATACAGCGCTGCGTTTACATCCTCCCCTCGCTGCACAACAGGTAGACTTTGGCCTCCACCTACATTTCAAGTGCCCGTCCCCACCTGGGGCAAGCGAGTGCCAGCAGGGACTCAGGGTGCAGCTCCCTGGCTCGGGTGCCTGCTGCAGGGCCCTGAAACAAAGGGGATGGAAAAGCCATGCTGTGGGAGAAGCAAGGTGAAGTGGTGGGGGGGAAGGAAGGATCCAGAGCGCTCTCCTTGCTTTCCCACACTCCAGGGATCCTGCAGAAGCAGCCCAGGGTGGTAGGGGCCACTTCACAGCTCCTGGCTGGGGGGAGGAAAGGCTGTGGCAGGGTGAGCAGCAGCAGTAGAGCCCACACCTTAATTTATTTACCTGCAGGTGACCTGCTGGCGTGGCCACCCCTGGGACTGGCTGGCTAGCTAACGTGTAACCACACACAGCCAGGCTGTAAACCTGGCAGGGCTCACATAGCGGCTGCCCGAGGGTTCTGGCCTCCCCCTCCACCCCGACAGGAGGAAGCGCACAGGGAAATAAAACTAAGGATCTGAAGTAACTGTTTTTCAGAGGGAAGGAAAGCTTCCGTTTCTCAACCTTGAGAAGGCATCACAGTGAGAAGAAGAGTGCCTGAAACACAGTCATTCCGTGCTTTCGCTGTTATTAGCGCTGCCATAAGGAGGAAATCAGTGCCAACGGCAGCAGGCACAGCAGGCTTCCCTCCCCAGCAGGCCAAACCCACCCGCCTGCTCCCCGTGTGCTCAGCTCTGTACCTGTGCAGAGAACTCTGGCCCACGGCGTGCAGGTACACACATGCACACCCGCTGCACACCCGGACCCCCTGGCCCAGGGCCACGCGTGCGAGAGAAGGTGGCCAGGTGCCAGCACAGAGTTTTGGGCTGGGCTGGGCTCTCCGGGGCAAATTTCTAACAGCGGCTGTGCTGGCAGCCTCCTCCCGCAGCTTCACAGAGCAACTGGACACTTGGGGTGGGTTCTGGTCTTTATTTTATGGATCTTCTCTTCTCCTGAGGCTGCTGATCCGTTGTGCCTGGCAGGGAGATCCAGGGGTGTGCAAACCCACCCGCCTGAGCAGCACACACCTACGTGCCCACCTGGGAGGGAGGAAGAGTGGGCTCTGCAGAGAGGGAAGGAGAGCCAGCACACCAAACCCCCACCCTGGAAAGAACCCCGACAGCCTTGTGATAACACAGCTTTGGGGTTTTCTTTTAACGATTATTACAGGTTTGTTTGTGGTTTATTTATAAGACAGCTTGTTCCTCGTGTTGTGTGGGCACTCAGAGCGAGATCTGGGCTGTGGTTCAGGTCGTGAACCTGGAAATGGGCTCAGTTCAAACATTATCTCCACCTCCTGCCATCTTTTGCAGGGTTTTCTTTAGGCTTCAGGGCTGCTTTAAGGGGCAAGCCATGACTGAGTGCCCTGTTTTGGGGATTCTCTGGTGGCTAGTTCAGGGTCAAGCTGTTACTGGCACCTCTTCCCTTCATGGGATGTACCCTGCTCAGTGTAAGCACCCGTTGCACACAGCCAAGCCTGAACTCATCCTCACGCTTCATAATAGTTGGAACAGGCATGGAAGTCTGAGACTGGACCTGCAATGCAGCTTTACCAGCAGAAAGCTGTGTGAGAACACAGAGGGCAGGGGGTGGGTGAGACATAGAGGTTGCACAAGCTTCATTTTGTTCAGAAACCAGGCTAAAAAATGCCCTCTAAGCACTGAATTCAGACTTGTTATCCAAGATCATCACAGAGATGCGAGCTCTTTGCTCAGGGGAAAACCTGCCTTCAGGTTTACAGAGTCTCCTCCGCTTGCAAGTCAACCCTCCCCTGACTGGCCCTCACAAGACGGTGTGAGCCAGCAAAGGAGGAACCAAGGCACAGGAAAGAGGGCATCAAAGAAAGGTGTGGGCATAACACACCAGGAACTACTGGCAGCCAAGGCAGTTGTCTGAGGAAATGTCTTGTGGAGATGCAACCATCAGCGTCAGCAAAGCAAGAGGCTCTTCTGAAACAGGCTTCCCTCAGCACAAGCTCTGCCTCACTCAGTGTTTGAGAGCATCAGCAGTTCAGCTCACCTCCTGGCAAGGAGTTACCATCGCATTGCTAGTTCCACACACTTTATGGGCCCCATGAGACACCTCTGTAGCAGGCAGGGAAGGCTGGGGTAGTCACAGAACCATAGAACCACAGAGCTGTCTGAGTAGGAAGGGACCTCTAGAGGTCATCTAGGCCAACACCTCACTGTCCACTCATCTAACCCACACGGTCAAGGCAGTAGTTGGTGGTGAAGGTTGTGTTCAGTGAAATGTCCTTCTTTCTTGTCCTGTCTTTGCCCACTGGGTGCTCCTGCCTCCCTCCTCTACCATCTCTATTTCCCTGTCTCTGGGAGTGCTTCTGGCTGTGCTTACTCAGCCCAGGTGGAAAAGTATCTCAGGAAAAGGAAAATGGGCTTTTCCACGGTGTTGCTGCAGACCCGGATGCTGATCCAGTCCATGGCTGGGTTTCCAGAGGGTTGCTTCCCTGAACGAGTTCACCCTGAGCAGAGGAAGAGGGCAACCACTCTCTTGGCCATGGCCATGGCAGGAAGGCCTAGTCCTTAGCTGGGAAGGTTGGAGAACACCTGGACTACCATGGAAGAAACTCAGATGGCAGAAATACAGCCTGAACATTCCCTGCCCAGGGTTTTAGCTCCTCAAGCTATTAACGGCAGGCTTGGGTAGAGGTGCTCAGCTTCCAGCCAGGATGAGCAGCACCCTTCCACAGCGCCAAGGGCACTGCACTGGCTCACATCCACTGTGTATCTGGCTCAACCCTGTTCTTGGCACTCCAGTGCCCTTTGAACATGTTACAAGCACTCACACCTCAGTCTTAATAACAGTAAACACACCGATGTGAGCAAAACTATTAGACTCAATTGAAATATTATCACTCCCACTAATTTTGCCTTTCATTTTAATCACATTCATTCAGCAGACAGATGAAAAAGATTGTGACAAGGAGGAATCAGCTTCAAATATTGGGGTTCCCACTACAGTTAGGGCTGCGGATATAAAACCACTATCCCCTCACAGCAACAGCTCTGTAACTTCCCAGCTCTCACAGGAAATACCTGAGCCCGGTTTTAAGACAGGGTCTGCGGTATCCACTGGGATTGAGATTCCCTTTTGCCCCACTATGCTGCCTGGCAGCGAGCTGTGGCAATGCTAGGTGAGAAAGTGCAAGAAGGAGGCAGGAATAAGCCTATCCCCTTTCCCCAGAATCACAGAATTCTTGAGGCTGGAAAGGACCTCTAAGATGATCCAACCCAGACCATGACCTAACATCTCCACATCAGCTAGACCAGGGTGCTAAGGGCCACAGCCAGGCTGTCCTGAAACCCCTCCAGGCATGGAGACTCCACCACCTCCCTGGCCAGTCCATTCCAGTGTCTGATCATCCTTTCCGTGAGGGAGGGCTACCTAACACCTAACCTAGTATCATGGCTGGAAAGAACTCCAGGATCAAGTCCAGTCCTCAACCAACATCTCCTAAACCCCTGGATCATGGCCTCAAGTGCTCTAGCTACTCTGTTTTTAAACACCTCCAGGGATGGTGACTCAACCACCTCCACGGGCAGCCTGCTACAGTGCCCAACCTCTCTCCCAGGAAAGAACTTCTTCCTAAGATCCAATCTAAACCTCCCTGATGCAGCTTGAGGCCATTTCCCCTTGTCCTATCATTACGAATTTGGAAGAAGAAACCAGCACCAGCCTCGCTACCATCTGTTGCCCTCACACGGGAACACTGGGGACATCAATTTTTCTCCATCTGTAGAGAACTCAATACTGAGTGAGGAGGAGCCAGGAAAAAGCCCACAGGGAAAGGTAAAATGCCATCTTCAGAGCACGAGAAACTGCCAACCACAAGGCTTAATGCCACACTCTGAACAATAAGAACTCAAACAACTGAAGAACTGCTTTCTCCAGCTGCTTGTCCTATGTAATTCGTGGTTTCTGGGCAAGTAAAGTGCAGAACTGGCCATCAAATAAAAGTCAAAGCTCTTTCTTGAGCTCTGAAGAAATCATTTGTTTGCTTTACAGAGCTGCAACTGTACTGCAAACCCATGGCACGCTGGTGGAAAGTTCCAGAAAACACCTGTTCTGGAAGGGTTGTGGGTTGTCTGCACATCCCTCCCCACCAGCGATGTCCATGGATCAAAGGTCCTTCACAGTCGTCTGTCTGCTCTGAGGGTGTCAGTACCAGGCCAGTCCTGACCCTCCCGGCAAAGGCTCCAGCAGAGGGGCAGGGTGGGTTTGGGCTGTGCAGAGAAGGCGGTGGCAGCCAGGCACCGTTCTCACTGCCAAGGGGCCACGCTCAGCGCTCGCGAGCTGACCAGTACCGCCTACATCGCACCCTGGGAGCTCTGAGGCCGCCCCACGCGCGGGAAAGGCGGCCGGGAGGCACTTCCTCCGCCCCGTGTCACCGCCCCAGGGGGCGGCTCAGCCGGTCCTCTCCCGCCCCGCGGGGCGGCACTCTGCGGCG